>BMAO01017170.1:0-76842 GCA_019973975.1 Trichonephila clavata
ATGATGTACTTCGTTCAGTTACGTATTGCTCTTATTTGAATGTACAACCAGTACAACCAGCGCGAAAACAATATGCAGAGTAGTTTTCTTTACAACTGAATTGTATCAGGAAAAGTTAAGTACAGATGTCTGGTTACAAAGGCTTAAAAACAGGAAAATTAAATAAAATTACAAATCTTTATGAAATTGCTCGAAATGTTCTATGGCATAAGCTTTTCCACATGCACGTTACAATTATTGTCTCATTTAGGCTTCATTTCTTCATCTTCTTCGTCACAAATAGATAAATCCATATCTAAGTCTATAAATCCGTCTTATTCATTTTGTACTCAAGCAAATATTCTCATTCAGTATCACTTTCGTTTGAAGATGTAGGGCATGGCAAGAAAATAAAATAAACAATAAAAATTGTTATACAAACTTAAGAAAGTGAAACGAAACACAAACGAACGTGTGCCTTAGTTAAAGTCAAACGAAAAAATGAAATATTCACTTTATCGTCAAGGTGAGCACAAAGTAATTTTCTAGTATCTCCAGAATCTAGTTCTAGGGATACTAAACTCATTAGTACATAGTGATGCTATCACATGTACCTCATAAAATCACGAATTTGTATCGATGTTTTCCTTTGACTTAAGCATTCGATAGTGTTATTTGTAATTTGTAGTAGTCTGCAAAAGCTGTGACTCAAAGTCATCATCAAGGTGACCTTCAATTGTTATCAATTCAATCTATTAGCTAGTTCACTTTCCAGCAATCCTTGAAAAATATGGTAGGACAGGAAAGATAATTTGATAAAGCATATGAAATAATAAATTTTAAGGGATATTTTTTCCTGCAGAGAATAATTCAATGCCGAAAATAAGAATCATTATACTTAATAACATTTTAAGACTTAATAGAATAAATACAGGGTGTCCCAGGCTTATTGGGACAAACTTTAAGAAGTAGGAGGCATCACACAAGGATTCAGATTTTCATTACAACCCATTGGAAAGAAGGAGGATGGGTGTAGAGCAGTAGAGGTAAGGGGAGACCAGGGCAAGATGACGACGTTAACAAAGTTTTGTTGAAATTTATTTTAAGGATAGTAAATCTGTTTATGAACTGATAGAAGTAGTCTTTGTAGTTTTAAATATATATTACCATTTAATTTTCCAATAAAAGTTAAGTTATTTTTATTTTCCTTGCACCTTAACAATCGTCATCTTGCCTCAAAGTACTGGGGCAAGATGACTTGCTATAGGAGCAAGATAGCGACACTGAAAAGGTTAGTTATATTTTATCTTTTAAATGCCTGTTGCATGGTTTAACAAACCATTAAATGTATTTCCATCTTACAAGTATCGAACTAAGTGTAATGCATAGTAACATGTGTTGAAATATTTAAGTTTGTGTACCTAACAATAGTCACAAATAAATGCCATTTTATAATTGGAACATTCCTCATACCAACACTCTAGGCATTTGTACCAGATCCATTCTTCTGTTGGAAGTTCCTCTTTACAAATGAGACATCTTAACAGGACCTTTGAAGTTAAGTAACTGGAATGTTTGGCCGTTATAGACTTAGGCCTACAGGGCAGTTGAGTTTTTACTCCCTATTTTAGCTTCACGAGCTTTTTCTCTTTTAAAAACTTCCTGTTCTTCTGCTTCCCCTTATTCTATTTCTTTGATGGGTGTGCTTGTAAGAATGCTAGAGCTCAGTTTTTGCTTTCTTTTCTCATTATGTGCTTTTGGGTGTGGTTTGAAATAAAAACATCTTACAGGCTTCTTGGTTCTCAGATAAGCGACTACCATAGTTTCTGGAGGGTTTATGTTGGTTTTCTGTGCAGGGTCAGTTAGCACTATTTTCTCAGTTTCATCGCCAATGCCGACATGGTTAATGGTTTTACCGCAGCATAGTCATGTTGCTAAACACAAAGAAGTTATGAACAGTCCATTCTTTACTTAAAGCCTTTCAACGGCAGGTCCAACTGTAGTGATTTGAATGCGTGATGTAAAACCTCACCAATATTTTTGTTTGTGATAGTTTGTTCTGGATGAGTGACCATAAAAGTTGTCCATGCTTGGCGCATAGTGCGTTTTAACTAGTCGAAAAATGACACAACAAGGGCTCGAACTTGATATTGATGTGTGTGGCTTAGCCAACCATGATGATGTTTTCGCTCTGCAATATAAGATAACCTGAAAAGTTATATGAGTTTTGTGATTGTCAAAATCAACAGATTAGGAGATTCTTTTCATGGTTTCACATGAAGATAAAGTCTTCAAAAATGTGCCCTCATTGTTCAACTCTTATCACTACAGTTGCCTAGAAGTTCTGGTGGGCTCTTTCTATAAGTTCTGAAGCGTCGTTTTCTCACCGTCAGAAAAGGTGTGAATAAAATGATAGCTCCATAACAAATTATTGTTACATTCCTTCACTCTTTTACGGGAGGCTTAGCGGATAAAATGTCTTCCTCTGGTCACTTGCCTGAGATGAAATTTCCGATCCGATGCACCCCTTAGCTTCAGATGAGATGAAGCGCAAGTCGCGTGGACATACCTGAACAACAAGTGTTCTGAAGTTCAATAGAATGGACAACAATAGTTAGTTTAATATTCAAGAAACACGGGGCAAGATGACGACCTCGTCATCTGCCGCGTCGATCATCTTTGAACTGTGTGTTTAAAATGTTAGTTCTCATTGCAAGTGAAGGAAGACAATTAACTGACATTTATTCATAGTATGGGTAGTATTCAAACCTGTTATTTATCCAGAATCATGGAATATCTTGAGAATGTTTTGAATTTCTTTTCCTAGTGAAATAAGTTCGGCTTGGGGTTATAATCTTCAAAATAAAAATTGGACAGTACTAACCGAGGAAATTTAAGGTTATATCTGACAAAAGATTGATGCCAAATGATGAAAGTTTGTTATTGAAGCCCCAAAAGATACATTCCCTCCCCATTAAAAGCATTTGTTTATTGTTCAGTTATTGTATGTATTAATTAACTTTTAATTTAATTAATATGTGTTTCTTAAATTTTAAACGCTATACTTCTCTACAGCTAAAAATTTAAATCTTTTAAAGTAAGTAGCCCTGTACGAGCTATCAAAAAAGCATTTAAGTTTACACAATTGCACAAATTCAATATAAGGCAAGTAGGGATCTACTCAAAACTGAAAAACAGGGTAAGGGGTCTATGGTCATGGTTGAGAACCTTTGAGTCAGAATATCACATTATGTATATAAGACCCTCGCTTACGAATGATAAGGAGTGAGGAAAATTCGAAGAGAAAAGGGGGGGAAATTTCAAAAAAACATTGTGATACACATTAGTTTGCGCAATGTAGTTGACTATACAGTTTTTTTTTTGTTGTTATATTAGATTTAATATTTATTTCTGCATATAAATTGTATTCACATTGCCATTTTTTTTCTGATACGAATAATTAAGAAAGCAACCAATTCTTATAACATTTTATTTTATTTATTGCAGATTTTATCGTTCACAAGTTAAAGATATCTTCTGGGTGAGCACAAACAAGGTTCCTTGACCAGAATGCCTCCCAACATACCAACTCTTCAGAAAATGACCCTCTTCAAGATTGCCTATACGGTACTCAATGATGCTGAAGTCCAAGAAATGGCCAAAAAATACGGGCTCATGTTTTGCGTTGTGCCTCCGAATAAGAAACTGATAGAAATGTATCAAAACCTCGCAGCTCTTCGTAATAAAGTGAAGTTGCCCGGATGGATCCAGGATAGGAGTCTCGAACCTCGAGCCAAACGATTACAGCACATGCTGCTTCCTTGCAACCCTTCCGTGAGGTGGGGAAGGCTCATCGATAGAAAGGTGTCCGTTTTCTCTCTGTCAGTAAATCTGAAAAGAGATTTGCTGTCTCTGATCAGAAAAATATGCTTGGAGATCAACAGGTGGAATGAAGAGCACTTGAAAAACCAGAAGTACCTTGTAGAGGCCCCCAGCAGCTTCGTCTGGACGCCGCTGGGTATGATTGACAAGGAAAAAACATCGATGCAGCTGATGAGAAATAGAAGACTGCCCACCGTGAAACGCCGCCCGATACGGTTTTAGAAAAAATCCAGCTGATGTTCCAAGTTCCACGAATTGACGTTAGTTTCGAACAACTTATGGAACTACCTTATTTTTTCATTATTTTTGTTATTTTTAAGTTCCGTGTCACTTTTTTTAATTATGAGAAAACTCTTTGGATTTTTAATTCAAAAAGGCGAACATTAAGAACATACTTTGGGAATGTGATTTTGGTGACGCTAAATGTAAATAGTGTTACAGCTATGGAACATTCTTTCCCCTCTGAGCATTCCGAACGTTGCCAAATTCAAACTATATATTCTGAGTGCCATTAAACAAGGAACAAAATTGACTACCTTACAGTTATTTTGAACTACCTTAGTTTTTAATTCTTTTTGTTATTTTTAAGTTCCGTGTCACTCTTTTTGGTTATGAGAAAACCTTTGGATTTTTAACTCAAAAAGGCGAACATTAAGAACATACTTTGGAATGTGATTTTGGTGACGTTAAATGTAAATAGTGTTACAGCTATGGAACATTCTTTCCCTCTGAGCATTCCGAACGTTGCCAAATTCAAACTATATATTCTGAGTGCCATTAAACAAGGAACAAAATTGACTACCTTACAGTTATTTTGAACTACCTTAGTTTTTAATTCTTTTTGTTATTTTTAAGTTCCGTGTCACTCTTTTTGGTTATGAGAAAACCCTTTGGATTTTTAACTCAAAAAGGCGAACATTAAGAACATACTTTGGGAATGTGATTTTGGTGACGCTAAATGTAAATAGTGTTACAGCTATTGAACATTCTTTCCCATCTGAGCATTCCGAACGTTGCAAAATTCAAACTATATATTCTGAGGACCATTAAACAAGGAACAAAATTGACTACCTTACAGTTATTTTGAACTACCTTATGGAACTACCTAAGTTTTTAATTCTTTTTGTTATTTTTAAGTTCCGTGTCACTTTTTTTGGTTATGAGAAAACTCTTTGGATTTTTAATTCAAAAAGGCGAACATTAAGAACATACTTTGGGAATGTGATTTTGGTGACGCTAAATGTAAATAGTGTTACAGCTATGGAACATCCTTTCCCCTCTGAGCATTCCGAACGTTGCCAAATTCAAACTATATATTCTGAGGACCATTAAACAAGGAACAAAATTGACTACCTTACAGTTATTTTGAAAATACTCTACATTTTGCCCCTTCTAAAATATAGAGGGAGCTCAATGCGTCGAGGCAAGGTTTTTGAATTATTTAATATCACTTTTATTTCCATTCCTTCCAATCCTTCGAGTGAAATTCTATTTTAAAAGCAATTCATTTAATATGTTTATTAAGATGAATCAGTACACATTTTATTTGATTGCTCTATGCAAGAACGCTGTCCGTGTAAAATTGGGAAAGAGTACCGTATTTACTCGAATATAAGCCGCCTTCGATTCTAAGCCGCACCCCAAATTCTTAACGTGTCTTTATGAAAAAATGTTGTCACTGATTCTAAGCCTCGCAACCCCAATTCTCTACAGGTTTTTGATAAAAAGTAAAATAATTGTGCAAAAGGTTCAACGATATCCGATGCTTTAGTAATTTTAAAAAAATTAATAAGAATTTAATAATTGATTAATTTTACCAGTATTAATAACTTTCAAATACATACATGAACCAATAATTACTCTAATCTCCAGTATCATGTTTCGAAAATTATTTATCACTCCCACTGTCACAGCCGACTTTGGAATTGATGCCGCGAAGTCGCCATTTTCAAACATAGTGTCGTCTTTAGTGCCATCCAATGCATTTTTTATGCAACATTTTTTTTTAAAATAATTTTTTGTAGAAAAACGTACAAGAACAAAGACTGTTGAACCTTTTTAAAAAAATTATTATTTTGTTTATACAGTTAATGTACATTTATTTCGTCGGTGTCAAATTTTCAGTGGTCGCTGCTCTGTTTTTTTCTGCATGTAAAAATGCTTCCCTTTTCATACTTGCGTCATCATGAACTCATCTTGATGCTATTCCCGATATCTTTGATGATTAGGGAATGAAGGAAACGCGTATACAAAATAAATTCTTAAGGTATCCGACTACCTACAACTTTTTTTTAACAAAATAGATACATGGGGAATTTTTTTGTGGCTTTTAGATTTATTTAGTTCATTTTAAGAAATATATGCTAGAATTAAGAAAAGAAAAAATTATTAAAACTAAAATGAGGAACTCCTGGTAAAAACATAAATAGGGCCCATTCTGTACCAAAGGCTTATGAACAATTTTTCAATTCTGATGTGTTGCTATGGTATTCATTTTTGAAATAACCTTCAGGATAAGAAATATTTTCATTTTTAGAAAAACTAGAGCACTTTATCTTACTTATTATATTAAATTGCTTAAAAAACAGTGATTATATTAACATAAAGGACTGTAAATTTTGTAATAAAACAGTGATTGATAAATCTGAAAGTTAAAACACTTCTACTATTATGCAGAACATTCACAAAAATTTCAGTTAATTATTTTCAAAACTTTTTGAGCAATCGCTGGCCCCTCTCTTGAGCATTTAAAAAAAAACACACATTTCAAGTGAAACGAGTATGATATATCTTGCTTAAGTAATGCCATCGGCTTTTACTAAAACACTTGTAGTTTTTGTTTGAGGGAACGGAAAATAATAAACTTGGTATTTTTATAAAGCCAATAAAATGGTCTATGGAATAAAATCATAAAAATTTGTCAATTTTTGGCAAAATTCACAATTTTAGGGTAGTCGGATACGTTAAATACGAACAGACAACGATGTTTCGTCTAGACCGAATACTGGATAAGCAGCAGAATGAGATTAGTCAACGATGCAAGTGGCCAGGGATGACTTTTCCCATCCAACAAATGTTTTGCCTTCGATTCTACGCTGCACTCGATGTTCAATAGCATTAACACTGGAAAAACAGTGCGGCTTAGATTCGAGAAAATGCGGTATTTGGTTCTACAAAGAAACCAACGCGTAAGAAAGCATTCGTAGACTGTTTTCTTCGAAACTTGATTATTTCATCAGATCATTCCTATAATGTGTATTACTGGGTTTTTGTTTAAAAAGAAAATTGACTTTTCTTAAAATTTGTCATACATGACCTGCAGTTTCTAGTGAGTTCTGGAACTATAAAGTGGATAAAGAAAAATCCAGACTTATACCGAAACCAGAGTGGTCGGCAATTGATATTTGTATACAAAACACATTTTACATCGTATTTTATAACAAATCATATGCGTGCTGTTCCTAAATGTTAGTCTTCGAAATTCCCTTAAACGCATTTTACAGTTTGAATAAAAGAAATATTTTAAATATGACTGAAAACATATATATAATCGATATGCAAACCCAAAGACTGGGAAACATCTACATTTCAATTAAATAATTATGAAATGTTCTTTATATTTCCGATCATTGGTAACATGGACATTAATGCATATATATTCTTCTGTAGAATAAAATAGTTTTTATTCCCTTTATGGAAAAATTTACAACCATTATTATTAAAAAATGGTGAATATGTAATGCGAAAAAAGTAATCCCCGTGAATGAAAAGTCCATTACTACCCTTTCCCGAATGAAGAGGCTGTAAAGGTGTCAAGGAGATTCGTAAGCACATGACTTACCGCTGAACCAAAACGATCATTTCAGTCCGGAGGCAGTTAATGGCTTATGTGGTACCACCACCACACACTTCCCTACCAGTGAGTCGGTAGGCGAACGAACGATATCGTTGTTCCGGCGAGCGTGTGAGTTTTTGCGACATTAAGTGTGAGTGAATATTAACGTCGCACTATTCAGCTACACGAGGGCTTTTTAACGGTCCTCATAATTTTGAACCATGGTCAAGTGACAGTCATTAGGTGTGACGGCTTGATTGCTGCGCCACGTGGATCTGACGGCTTGGTTGCATTTGCGGTGGATAGATGGCGCCACGACTGCTGCGTGAATTTTGAGTTTGTTCGAAAGTTCCCAGGGTCACCAGTGAAGGAGATTCGTTTTCGGTACCTTCCGATTCGTAAGCACATAACTTACCGCTGAACCAAAATGATCGCTTCAGTTCGGAGGCAGTTAGAGGCTTATATAGTTACCACCACCACAGGTGTTTCAGTAAGCTAACAAAATAATAAAGTGGGGAAATATTAATAAATGTAATGTATTAATTAAAAAAAGCATAAAACATCGGACAACTTAATGTAATTATTTTTTCGTATACTTTCAATTAACCACTCGTCATTATAATGTTGCCAACCTCTGGACTAAACTTATTTTCAAACCAAGCACAGGTATAGACCAACTATGTAAGTTACAATTTTGAATAACTTTTCTAACGAATCGAATTTTAATGTCTAAATTTTTTATCCCCATGACTTGAGTGGAGTTTTTGTGTTAGTGATCTTTATTTGCAAAGTTAGCTGTGAATCGCAAAAACTGTCTTCAAGATATTACATGTATTTTTAAGCTATGAATTATCTTTAAAGTGGCAGATAAATGTGAATGTTATTATAAGCGTAATGAAGCACAGAAATGTTTACTCTCCACCAATGCACAAAACACGCATGAATGAGTTGTCAATTGCGTGTGGTTATGTCACTTTTGTCATCTATTCTGTATTTTATTTTTTATTACGGATAAATGTTAGAACCATCTGTATTTATAAACTTCTTAATTGTAGTATCCATTTCTAGTCTTATGACATTATTCTCGTATTATTTATTAAAGATTTATAATGAAGTGTATGATGTGTGTGTGTGTATTAATATATATGTGTGTTATGTTATTTTGCGGAAGTATTTTACAGAAAACTATTTATGTCCTATATAAAAGTCTCACTTTTAAAAAAGTAAGTTTAAAGCTGTATGAATAACTGGCATTTGCATGCAATGATATGTAAGTTATTTAATAATATTGGAATATATTTATTCAATATATACTACTTTTTCAATAAAAATTATTACTCTTGAGAAAGTCAGTATTTTGTTTCTAACATTTATTGTGTTTTTCTCTTGAGTACACAGGGATTGGAGCATTTATTTACAAATATACTCAAAAATGTAATCTAAGAAAATAAAATTTCTGAAATTCATCTTTTTAACCCCTTAACTGGTTTGCCCGCGCATAGCACGGACTACTGAAAGGTGTCCACAACCAGTTTGCCCGCACATAGCACGGGCTACTGAAAGGTGTCCACAACCAGTTTGCCCGCACATAGCACGGGCTACTGAAAGGTGTCCACAACCAGTTTGCCCGCACATAGCACTGGCTACTGAAAGGTGTCCACAACCAGTTTGCCCGCACATAGCACGGGCTACTGAAAGGTGTCCACAACCAGTTTGCCCGCACATAGCACGGGCTTCTGAAAGGTGTCCACAACCAGTTTGCCCGCACATAGCACGGGCTACTGAAAGGTGTCCACAACCAGTTTGCCCGCACATAGCACGGGCTACTGAAAGGTGTCCACAACCAGTTTGCCCGCACATAGCACGGTCTACTGAAAGGTGTCCACAACCAGTTTGCCCGCACATAGCACGGGCTACTGAAAGGTGTCCACAACCAGTTTGCCCGCACATAGCACGGGCTACTGAAAGGTGTCCACAACCAGTTTGCCCGCACATAGCACGGGCTACTGAAAGGTGTCCACAACCAGTTTGCCCGTGCACTGTGGCCAACTACTGATATTTTCTTCTTTCTATCTTTGATTTGCCCATATTTTTAATTCTTATAGTGAGATTTTTAGTGCTAGTGTTCTTAAGAGATTCAGTTTGTCCATGGTACTGGACAAACTCATCTGAGTTTTTCTTTGTGGTGAAGATGGGAAGTTTTTATTGAAGGCAGAAACTTAAATTCTTGAAAATATTCGATGAAGAACAAAGATTGGCAAGGCAATGGGCAATTTGTTGCTTTAGGAGAAATGAAAATGGAATGATAGTAAAAAACCCGATATTATCTCTTTACCTATTCCAATGTAAGAGTTATTATAACACCATGCTTCAAATTGTGTGTGCATATATATATATATATATATATATATGCAGGCACACACACACACAAAATCCTCAACCATTTGAAAAATATGTACGAAAGGAAATTTTTCCTAAGTATGATAGAAGTTCTTTTAAGATATATGAAACATTCTTCTTAGCATGCAGAGTGTACTTAAAAAATACATTTAGGGGGGTTTGAGTTCCACAATTCTAAAATAAAAAGTAGTGTGTGAAACCTTTAAATTGAAAATTAAAATAAAATTCTTCCATTTTCGCATTTTGTTAAGTACACTCACTTCCAAAAGTAAAGTACGAAGATATAAAATGCAAACAAAAATCAACAAATACTGCTTTGATTGACACAAAATTTGGCAGTAAAGTATCATATATATATTTATACATAAAACAAATTCAATAATTATATGCAGAAATGAAAACAATACTAAACTTTTGTAAGTTACCAGATAATGTCATACTGGAGACTTAAACAGAATTATGTATAAAGTGAAAATAAATAGCATAAAATGAGAAAAAAAGGACATTAACAGGATATGTGATCCCCCCTAATCTGTATGCAAAGTTTACACCTTCTGACCATGCCTTCAATTAGGTGGTCAACCACCGCAGAATTAAGCAATCTTTATTCTTCTTGTACAGCAGTTTCCAGCTCAATAAGAGTGGCTGGAGGTGAGGTGGGAAACGTGAAGATACAGCACGGCCGAGAGCAACCCAAAGATTTTCAATGGGATTAAGGTCGGACGAATATGCTGACCACACCATACGCGCAATCCCTTCACTCTCCAGGTAGTCATCGATGCTGTCAGCTCTATGGGGACGTGCGTTATCCTCCATTAAAACAAAAGTAGGGCCAGCTGCTGCAGCGTACAATCTCGCAATGGGTTCTAGGACTTCATCTCGATACCGGACAGCCGTCACAGAACCCCGTTTAAAGATGTGCAGGTCGGTACGGTATCCTAACGAAATCCCTGCCCACACTATAATGCTTCCGCCTCGGAATGCGTGATGTTCGGTGATGTTTTAGGGTTGATTGCGTGTTCCTTGTTTACGCCATATCCTTATATGTTTGTCATCTGGCTCCAGAGCAAATCTTGACTCATCAGTAAACATGGCATTGCCCCAGTCAGACACAGTCCAATTGCCATATTCCCGGCACCACTTTAATCATGACCCTTTTGATTGGACGGATAGAGGAACACAAACTCGAGGTACCCGGGAATACAGTCCATACATATGTAATATCTGGAGTACAGTAACTGCAGATTTAGCCTTACCAATGGAAGCTGTAACCATAGATGTCACACGTATGGAGTTTGCTCTGCGATTCCACTTGGTTACAATAGCAATATATCGATCTTCCACGGGGGCTGCAACTCTTGGGCGACCATCTACGGGCCTTCGGACAACTGTCTGTGTGGTTTGGAATTGTTTCCATAAACGTGATGTTACAAAATGATGAACGCCGAAGAAAAGAGCAACATCTGTGATCGACTGTCCTGCTTCAATGCGCCCCACAGCACGCCAGCGCTCAGAATCTTCTATTTGTTTTCTAGAAGTCATATAAACACGTATGTCTGGAAAACAAATTATACGAACGTTTTAAACACCTTCTATCAGCACTTACAATGAACTTCTGTAACCCTTCATAAAGCTGACTTCTTATAAGACTGCCCATTTTGCATATTTCTTAACATAAAAGCACGATTGGCTGTTACCTAACATATTTGCATACTTCCATATACCTCTGCAGCGAATTGCATCCTCTTCAGTTCTGATTGGCTTCCGGAAATTAGCATTTTCCTCTTCGTGCTTAACTTTTGGAAGTGAGTGTATTATGCATAGTAATATGCAATAAGGAAATGTGCTTCTTTTGGAACACTTTGGGCAAAAAAAATTGACCTCTTAAAGAGTTAAGACATTTTCTTGATCGGTCACATGAATTTAAATTTTACTTACTACATTTTTTTAATATGGAAACTGCGTGCATTCGGAAAGTATTGAGGTGAAAAGTTTCTTGCAGAAAAAAGAAGTGACAAAGGAAATTAAACAGCTAAAATTCAATAATATCAGAAATATAAACATAGTTAAAAGTTTAAACTCAAAGTAAGCCTCCCCCAGGCAAACAAAGTATATCCTGAAAGTGTACAGAGCCATCAAACAAAATAGATAATTTGCGCATCATTCAAGATTTTGACTGATTCCTAAAAAATTCAAATGGCACATTTTAGCGATTTAGAGAAGGTCGATTGGAATTAAATTTCTTAATTATAAACACTAGTTTTAGTTATGATCCAGATACATATAAGTCATACTAAAAAAAATTCAAAAATTTGTATTTAAGAATGGAAATTTTATAATTTTGGACGTTCCATCATATTACTTCCCTAAGTATTTTTTCAAACGCATTGGTGCCAATATTTAGGCACCAATGAACTATAGCATCAATTGCATCCTTTATCAAGAACACCCATATTCCACGAGTATTTTTTATTCAAAATGAACAGTTTTCACACTTGACATGCTTTTGAAAATTCATATTTACAATTTTAAATGAATTAACCTCCCGCTTATAAAAGTTACGTGATTCGTTTTTCGCGTAGGAGCGCGAATGCTGTATTGGGGGGAAATAAAAGGCATAAATAAGCAAATTTTTCTCTGAAATAAGTAAGTCCTTTGGAAACATTCTTAAGGTCATTTTATGTGCATTCCAAAGCGTTTGGAATAGTTTTACTGATAGCAGCGCAAAGAAAAGTATTGCATTTCGGAATGACGTATATATACGTCCTGGGCCTTTAAAATACCGGTTGAGTGATACGTATGTATACGCTGGTGGCAGTTAAGAGGTTAAAGTGTATTTTATCGACATTTAACACAAAAAGTTGTTTTAGAAACTATTTGTAGCATTCAAGTGTATGATTTTTTAAATATAAAAAGCAGCCTAAGAACTTTTTCAATGGCATATTTTGAATTTCTGGACAATGCTTCCGAAAAGCCCTGTCAAGGCCTTTTTATATGCATTCCAAGGCTTTCGGAATAGTTTTACTGGTTAGCGAAAAGAAAAGGACTATATTTCGAAAAGACGTATATATACGCCCGGGTTTTAGGGCACAACTTGTGTGATACGTATATATACGCCTGTGGCAGTTAAGAGGTTAAAGTGTATTTTATCGACATTTAACACAAAGAGTTATTTTAGAAACTATTTGTTGTGCATTCAAGTGTATGATTTTTTAAATATAAAAAGCAGCCTAAGAACTTTTTCAATGGCTCGTTTTGAATTTTTGGACAATGCTCCCGAAAAGTCCTGTCAAGGCCTTTTTATATGCATTCCAAGGCTTTCGGAATAGTTTTACTGATATCAGCGCAAAGAAAAGGATTGGATTTCGAAAAGACATGTATATACGTCCAGGGTTTTTAAAGCACCGGTTGAGTGATACGTATATATACGCTGGTTGCAGTTAAGGGGTTAAAGTGTATTTTAACGACATTTTCCACAAAAAGTTGTTTTGGAAACACTTGTTGCTTTGAAGTGTATGATTTTTTTAAATATAAAACGCTGCCAAAGAACTTTTTCAATGGCTGGTTTTGAATTTCTGGACAATACTCCTGAAAAGTTACTGTAAAACTATCTATGTCTAAAGAATAGATTTAAAAGGCAAAACCTCTCAGTATGCATCATAAACAAGAAGTCTCACTTTCTTCTTCAAGAGAAATCACGAAATCGTGCGATGCACTCGAAATCCTTCGCAAACAATTCCTTATTGTTTTTTATTTTAAAAAAATAGTATGTTATAAAACACAAGCATATTAAACTGCAGAAGACTAAGAATACAAATACAAAATTGACAAAAATCATGAATTTCAAATTTTTCTTATTACATAAAAGATTTACTTTGTTACGAAATCCTTCGCTTGTTTTGTAATGTGCGATTGTGTTGTCTATTTTTGCTCTCATCCCAAGGAAATATGCAATTTTACAATGAGTGATTGCTTATTACCTGAACTCTGTAAACCCACACGAGGGTTGTTCGTGACGAACCTCTTAATTCTGAAACTCGATCAAGTGGCGAAGAAAACACCCGAGTTGGCACCCCCTTCCGAAACTTAACTTCCAAACGACGCCAACTGCATAACTTTGAGCCTCAACACAGATTTAACGTGCATCATCTGATCTACCGGGCGGGTCTTCAGTGGCCCCAGGTCTCGAACCCACGACATGCTGGCTATGAATTTCGGGCTGTAATCACTAGGTTACCAGGGCCTGGAACTTTAGAAGCTTAAGCATATAGTTATATGTATGATTGACCCCTTAAGTACCACTGACGTATATATCCATCTTTTCAAACGGTGCATTGAGTGCCCGGACGTATATATCCGTCCTTCCAAAGTACGATTCTTATCTTTGCGCTGCTATTAGTGAAACTATTCCGAAGGCTTTGGAATGCAATGAAAGGACCTTGACAGTGATTGTGGAGGATTTTTATTTATTTCAGAGAAAAATTTATCTCAGTTTACAGTTCTTTTAAAGTGGGTAAGAATCGAGTTCTAAGATTCCGTTACATGCAAGTGAAACTTATAAAAGCGTGTTAAAAACAACAAGATTTGGAAAACACATAAAATAGGCTTGGCTTTGTTCAAACTGTCATTAACAGCGCGAAGGCATGAACTGAAGAATAAATTATATAATCGTAACGTTATCTTAAATTAAAAATTATCTGAAACTGACAAAATCAAACCAAAATTTAGCTTAGAATGACTGGAAAAAAAATTAGGCTTAGTTCTGATCGAACTGTATTCAAAATGAAAAAGCATAAGTGTAAATGTAAATGCGAAGTGTTGTTCCAACGAGAAAAATGTAGCTGTTGAAAGAGTATTTTTTACGGAGATTTATTCGAACAATAATTTTAATTCCCCTACAAGGAATACATAAATAAATAAATATGACGATAAATAAATATAATAATAATAAAATATGTAATTTTCCACAAAAAAAAACCGCATGAAGAATAAATTTAGGCATGCAAAGATAAATGTGATGACTTCATTCAAACAATGCTATGAAAAGTTGCTTCGGAATTCAATTTCAAAAAATTCTAATACAATTTTTTCGAAAAAGCCTACTTGAAATCAAAACTATCATTACACATAGTTTAATCGTATTAAATTTTATATGTCTAGGTCTGTCAGTTTTTGTACAACATCGCACAAGCATGCGCACACTCTTTTTTTTTTATAAGTATGGAGAGAGGGCTTTTCAGAACTTCATTTTACTTGCTGTTTTTGAGCCACCAATTAACTTGTTTTGTATCCGTAGAGTTGGTGGTTTTTGTTGAAACAATATTGCCTTTCAAATTTCGTTCAGGTCCTTACTTTAATTCAGTGCTTCTCAAACTTTCAACATTTGCGACCCAATATTCAATCGTAATTTTTATCACCCCCCCTTCCTTCCTCCTTACAAATAACAATGCATTGAATTCAATAATACTATACTTTGACGCTAAAGCTACAATACGACTTTAACCTCTTAAGTGCCACCGGCATATATATACACCGGACGTATATATACGTCTTTCCGAAGTGCGATCTTTTCTGTGCACTGCTATCCATAAAATTATTCCGAAAGCTTTAGAATGCAATAAAGAAACTTTGACAGTGTTTGCGAAGGATTTACTAATATCAGAATATTTCCTTATTTTTATTCCTCCCCCCCCCCAATACATCACATACGGGCGTACGTGGAAAGCGGAGGCATTGGGGGAGCGAATCGCGTAACTTTTATTTGGCAGTTAAGGGATTATTTATAAACTGTACAAATTATCAAATTAAGTGTTAATTTTTGTCTTTAATTTTATGTATGACAAGCCCATGGGGTTACTGGTAATTATTAAACCTGTTCTAGCTTAGCATTGCTAAATTAAATATAAAATGCATTGCGCAGTACTGATACATTTATAAGTGTATTATACCGGTTTAAGTGTTTATTTTATTGTTTATTATGTCAGAATGTATTTTCTGTTTGTTTACTTTCAGTAAATTAATAATCTTTTTAAAAAATAGTCTTTTGTTTTCGACTTTTCAATATGCTCTGGCCCTTCTCGAAGAGTTATCACGCGCCCCTGGGGGGGGGGGACCCCACAGTTTGAGAAATGGTGCTTTAATTGCTTTGTATAATTTATTTCTGAAATGGTGATCCTTTTTCAAATTAAATTGTTTTCTAATGTAAGGAAAATTAAACGTACTGGTTTTCCCCCTATTATCTGTCGACTGTATTATCAGTATTTGAGTAGAGAAGGATAGAGAGATGGTAACATAAGATCCTCAACCTTTATAAGCAACTTTTATTGGATGAGGATATATTAATACTCAGAGGCGTAACTAGGGTTTTCTGATTCCAGGGACAAAGTCTTCACGCTCTCTTCAAACAAGGCGTGACAGCAGTGGCGTAACGGAGAACATTTGGGCCCCCTGCAAAGTCAAGTGTTGGACTCCCAAGTTGGATTTTACAAAGGGTAGCTTGTCAAAAAGCTTGATGGCAGTCAGGCTTTGAGCCCCATGGAGCCCCCCCCCTCCCAGCAATGCGAGGGGAAGGGGTACGTTACGTCACTGGTGAGCAGTAAGAGATGCGTCGTGTTTTGTGTGAAAACTTGCCTTTCATGGTAAATTATTAGGTACAGAAACAATAAAAAAAAAGTAAAATAATTAAGGCACGAATAATTTTTCAAAGATATAGCTCAATAATTCCCAAAGTGGTCTATGTAGACCCTCAGGGGTCTACGACGACCTCCAAGGGGTCTACGCCAGCCAAAAATTAATTTGGGGGTCCATGAGGTGTAAGTGGGGGGTCCATGATAGGGGCTCTAACTATGACTAATTTTTAAAAAAAATTTATAATCATGTGGAAACCAAATTTTACCTATTTAACAGATTTATTTAATAAATATAATGAAATTAATTTGCATTTACAAGTTGACAGCATAAATTTTATGAAAGCAAGAAACATTTCAGCTTCTCTCTCCTAAGTTAAGTTAAAGAAGTATAATACGGTCCCGAATTTTATAAATTTGTCACAGACATTCTGTCAGAACATTTTAACCTATGTTTAACATTTAAATGTTTTTTATTCAGATTTTGAAGTTAGGGTTGAGAATGATTTGACTATACAGTAGGCAATGAATTCGTATAGTCATATTGAAAAAAAAAATGTCACATTACAATAGGAACTGATTGTAATAAACACTAACGAGGATCTTAAAGTTTAGAAACGGATGTCAGCAATTTTGGCTTTAAAAAGTCAAACCAGTTATTTGTCCCGACTTATGGAATATAGTGAGGAAGTTTTTCATTGCTTTTCCTAGTGTGAAGCAGCTTCAATGCAGTTGCCAATCTCAAAAAAAAAAAAAAAAAAAAAAAAAAAATTGGACACTAACAGAGGAAATTTAAGGTTAAACCAGACAAGATTAATATTAAATGTTGAAAATTTGATATTGTAGTGCTAGAGATTCCTACATCCCTTTAAAATCATTTGTTTGTTGTTTAGTTAATTTAACAGTTGCATTTAATAATTAATTTTTAATTTAATTAATTAACATGGGTTTTTTAAATTTTAAACAGACATTAGAAATCAACATTACAAAGCGCAATTACAATGAATTTTTCAAAACAGAAACAAAGGAATACATATGAAAAGTAATGCAGATTTATTTTTATATCTTTCAGAGTTAAAAATTAAATTCATTCGTCATCATTATTTAGTATCAATTTACCTCCCCTCCCCAAGATGATACATCTTTTTCTAGGTACTTCTCTATCAGTGGCGTACACAGGAATTTTTCAAGTGGGGGGGGGGGTCTAGAGTCGGAAGACCACCATTCTCGTATCATCCTCCAATATGCCACCCAGCATATTTTTTAATTGTGTCGATTTTAGGGAACAAAAAACAGTAAAAATTAATTATTGATTATATAATTAGCATTAATTAATACAATTAACAGCAAATATTTAATTAAATTTTACATGGCTTTGGGGAGTGCCCAGACCACGTGATCAATTCCAATTATTTTATTTATCACTATGAACAAATCAAACACAACACTACGAATAAGATAATTCGATTCAGTACTAGAGCGAGAGAGAGACGAGATTCGCGTTTGGGGAGAATATGTTCAATACTGCCGCTCTTTTTCTTTAATATTACTTTACTTATTAACGAATTTACTACTTATTTATTTATTAGCTTACGTATTTAACGACCGCACTATTAGTTTAATACTCTAGACATCAACTTAATTTAAGATCACAGTACCTGAACTCATGCAGTCTTCTATTTAATTCAAGTTGACTTTAACACTTCTGGTTAGCTAATCGCATCACTTTCTTGTTATCTAAACTTCTGGCTTCCCTACTTTTTGCTTACGTATACACTTCACTGCCAATTCACTTCACTTTTAATCTACTCACAATTCACTAACTCCCAAACACGCGAAGAATGAATATATAAAATAAACTTAATTTGCACATCACGTTTTCTTCTTTTAGGAGAAGATTGGTTAAAATTACTGGCCCAAAAGAATTCCCAAGAGGATTAGTGGAAGGACGCGTATTGATCCGTCACAACCTAATAGTGAACTTTGTCATTTTGAACTAAAATATAAACTATGTTTTGATCGGTGGAGTACCCAAAATATTTTGTATCGTGCCATCAATGGTGTCCCTGGTTTGCCATCCCTGTCCTATACTGTACTAAAAGAAGTAGTTTTACAATTACTTTAAGAGGAGTGGGTATGTATTCAGGGACGTCTTAAGGCATGGGCCAACTGGGCCCGGGCCCAGGGCCTCGTTTCATTCTCGACTTTGTTTTAATAAGATCATGATACGGATAATTTTAATGGTCAAATATTATTCCCGTACATATTCTCCGAAAAACAGGGAATTTCAAACTGCATGTCAATTGGCAAAAGTGGTAATACGGCATTATTATGTGATGACCGTTTTCCATGTCTAGGCCTAGGCCTAATACCTTAAACTATCATTCAACTCATTGAGTCGAAATGCGGCCATCGGTCGAACCAGATTGTGCCTAGGTTTTTGAGATTGTACGTCGTGCACATTTATTTGTATAAAATTACCATTTGAACGAGAATTTAACAATGCATGCTATTTACTGTCTACTTTTAAAGATTTCAGGTAGGGCCTACCTTTGCATAAGGGCTCAGGACCTCAAAAATCTTAATATTTCTCTGGGCCCAGGGCCTCAAAGAGTCTTAAGACGTCCCTGTATGTATTAATTTATTTTTGTTTATCAAAGCCACACAACTAAAAATTAATTTCTTTCAAATTTTATTACCATACAACTATATCAAAATACACAGTAAATACCTTAAATATGTCAGAATCTCTCCACACATTGCTTGTGCTTCCTATAAACTCGGACTAAAAACAAATAATTTGTACTCGCTCATCTTACTACATCAGTCAGACTACTTCGACGCTTGAATGGCATAGTTCAGCTTTTAAGGGAATTTCACACAAATCCCCTTGTGCGCGCGTGCGCAGTTTTTTTTTTCTAGTATTCTTCTCTATATTTGCACCACCCCGCAACAAGAAATTCAATTCTAAGTTAAGATAATCTTAAATATCGCTTCGGAGTTTAACCTTTGGAGCACTTGTTCTTGCGACACACAAGAGGCTCTTCGCAGGGGCAGAACAAAGTGTACATGTCTTCGATGTAACGGAAGATAAAATTAGGGTACAGGAGCATCCTGTTGTCCGGTTCACCATCCTCTCGGCAGAAGGAATCCATTTTGCCTTTGGGTTCGCAACGTGGAATTGCATACCTTTCCATTCCTAGAATTAAAAAAAAGTTATTTTGGATTAAAATGAAGAAGTTCTGTATAATTGTGATTTATTATTCAATTTGTCAATGTGAAATAAGAGAACTTGGTTTGGGTTTCATTGACATTTGCATTCATCTAGTTCAGTTGTACCCTCCCCCCCCTTTGTCTACCCTATGACCCGGCTAAAGGTGTAGAAGGAAGTGAAGAACGATTCGACATGATAATTTCTAATTATTTATTCGGCTCTTTAATTAACTCAAAAACAATTCAATGAATCAGAATAAATAAGATGTTTCCGATTAGCAAGCGGAGGTAAGGAGACGGGAGTCGCGTTTTTGGAGAATACTTCTAACAATTGATCCACTTTGTATTAATCAATCTTCTCCCTTAATATTGTTTTAAACGATAGATATGTAACTAATTGCCATTTTAAACCGCTTTAATAATTTAAATATCAGAACGTACTATAAATGTGACTAATACCTGAACTGTAGATAGTCTTCTTATCTTTTAATGCGTAATCCTTCAATTTTTTTTATAATTCCAACTTCCTATCTTTCTTTTCTCACACTGACTTACCAACACTCTTCCGTATATCTCTCCTACTTATTTCACACTTTATCTAGCTCTAAATAACTTTTCTAGCAAGCGAACCTGAACTATATATAATAAACTAAATTTGCATATCACGGTTTCTTCTTAAGAAAAGGGTTGTTGTTTTTCATAGCCCAAAGATTTCCCCTGAGATTTAGTTGAAGGACGTGTATATATCCGTCACACAGTGCTTCTCAAACTTTCGATATTCACGACCCAATATTCGATAATAATTTTCATCGCGCCCCCTTCCCTATAATAACAATGTATCGAATTCAATAATAATATTCTTTGGCACTAAAATAACAATACGACTTTAACCTTTTAAGTGACACCGGCGTATATAAACGTCTCGCTCAGCCAAAGCATTAATTTTCTGGACGTATATATACGTCTTTCCGAAATACGTTCCTTTCTGAGCAATGCTATCCATAAAATTATTCCGAAGGCTTAGGAATCCAATAAAAGAATTTGACAATGTTTGCGAAGGATTTACTTATTTCAGACAGGATTTGTCCCCGTCCCCCCCCCCAAAAAAAACATCACATTAGTGTGTCTACGTGGAAAATGGTGGCATTGGGGAGCGAATCACGTAACTTTAAATCGGCAGTTGAGGGATTAATTGTAAACCGTGCAGATTATCAAGATAAGTGTTAATATAAGCCCATGGGGTCACTGGTAATTATCAAACGTACTTTATTTAGTATTGTTAAACTAATTATAAAATACGTTGCACAGTACTGATACATTTATAAATGTATTATATCAGTGTAAATGTGTATTTTATTTTTTATTGTGTCAGAATGTATTTTGCTTGTTTACTTTCAGTAAATTAATAATTTTTTAAATAATCTTTTGCTTTCGACTTTTCAATATGCTAGTGCCCCCCTCTTCGTAGAGTTTCACGCCCCCTAAGGGGGCGCGCCCCACAGTTTGAGACATACTGATCTAGTTTCACATTTATCTAACTATCTATCTACACACACAGAAACATAGATACACACACAGTCGGGTGAGTGAGTGAATGTTAACGTCCCACTGTTCAGCTACTCGAGAGCTTTTGGCAACGGACCTCGTCATTTTGAACCATGGTCAAGCGACGAGGACGACACCTAAGCTGGAACCACCGTCTCCTAACTTCCACACCATACCAACGGGAGGATGTTTGAGGCTCGACATATTTAACTCTGCACGGCGGATCTTTCATGACATGCCAGCCACGAGTCCGTTACCTTGACCACTAGGCTACCGCAGCCATCACACGCAGTCGGACTTCCTCTTAACGAACTTGTTTTTTTTGCACAGTTTTCTCTGGAATCAAGAACATTTTACGAATGAAAGGTGAATTTTTATTTTACGAATTATTGTCCGGATTTAGCGACTACGTTAAGTACAGGTCCGCCTGTAAATACTTTGAAATACGTTTAACACGAAACGCTTAGCACTAAATATCGGTTAACATTAAATAACACAGCGGTCCCGACAAATTGTTGTGTATTTTCACGCGGTTCTTTCTCTTAACATGAAACGAGTTTAAATCCCTTCTACCCTGTGACCCAGCTAAAGGTGAAGGAGGAATTAAAGGATCATACGACACGATGAATTTCAATTATTTTATTTATCACTATAATCAATTCAAACACAAATAACACTATGAATAAGATAATTCCGTCCAGTAAGAGAGAGCACGCGCGCGCGAGAGAGATGAGATTCGCTTTTGGGGAGAATATGTTCAATACTGCGGCTCTTCTCTCTCTCTCTCTCTCTCTCCTTAATATTACTTTTCACCGAGCTTATGTATTTAATGTCCTCACTACTACTTTAACACTCTAAACATAAACTTAATATAAGGTGACAGTACCTGAACATATATATATATATATATATATGTAATAAGACGATGTAGTAATGATGGATTTTTTGAATGGAGCTTGCAGTGGCATTCTTGTGGTTAATTGAACTTTTTATTATACATCTTGAAAGTATTTAAGCAAGACAAGGACGACACATAGATGTACGTAATCACAAAAAGACACACACAATACACAAACACTAGATGCGGCAGACTACATGATGACAAAAAGCGAAGCGAAAGAGCGCGCGTAACCGTGTGTTCAGAGCTTTTATAGTGGCGGTGAAGGTCGTACGACTCTTTTATAACAGGAGTCGTGATTGGCTGCAAATGAGCGGGAGCAATTAGATTAAGATTAAGATTACGCGGTCGTACAATTAGATTAAGATTATAACAGTCAGAGGCGAAAGAACTAGAAAATAATTTGACGGGTACAGTTAAGGAGAATTAGAAGAAGTCATTACATATATATATATATATATATATATATATATATATATGCAGTCTTCTACTCAATTCAACTAGATTCTAACACTTCTTGGTTAGCTAAACTTATCACTTTCTTACTTTTTGTTTACTTCTTCTCATCACTGCCAATTCACTAACTATTCACTATTCACTTCACTTCTAATCTACTCACAATCCACTATTCTCTTCACTTCTAATCCCGTCAAAATTCCCTAACTTTTTAATAAATTCCCTAACTCTACATAAACTGTAGGCATATATATAATAAACTTAATTTGCATATCACGTTTCCTTCTTTTAGGAGAAGATTGGTTAAAATTTGTTGTCCCCAAAGAATTCCCAAGAGGATTAGTCGAAGGCCTCGTAGGTGAGATTTAAGAGGGCTGTGGAATGAAAGAGTGGTGGTTTCACATCTTTCATAGAGAGAAGGCCAGCATGATTTCGAAATACCCTCGGAATAGCCTGTGATACGACTTATTTGGGAGTTTGTTCAAAGATAAAAAAGTATCATTGATGCAGATTCCAACGACGAAAATCAAACGAATAACGCAGCTCTTGTTCCCACATCATCCAAAACGAGGAACATCATGAAAAATATGCGCAGTTATTTAGACGCGCTTTCTCCAATGGTGAAATGAATAACAAAATGCAGGACATCGAACAATTTGATGCTAAAAATGATAATGCAAAGAAAAAGATATTTTCCAAAATCTCAATAAATGTTTTGTTTTTCAAAAAAACCTTGAAATTTTTGTGTTGAATTTCATTAAGTTCTTACGAATGTTTTTGTTTAATTGATTCTTATTAAATATATGCATATCTACATAAATAAAATGTACTGTGATAAACTTAATTTTGTTAAGTATATATATACATTGCAATATCCTTTAACACGAAAAAAAAAATTCAGTTCTCTTAAACGATTTCACTGCATGTAAAGAGAAGTGACTCACTCATTTGCTGAATACATTTCTTTGGTTGAGTAGAGATTGGCTTCGAACAGGTTTTGTGGAAATCGACTCCCAAGAGGGGTTGCGAGGGGTTAGGAAGCGTTGTAGACAAACATTCCTGTTTTTGAACTATTAAATCTCTACAGACTTGAAATTTATTAAACATGTATCTTTTGTTGAGTAGTGATCCTCTAAGAACGGGCTTTGTAAAAACCTACTCTTAAGGGTTGTTGCGAAGGGTTAACCCGTTTAGGACCATGGTCACGTTTACGTGAACACGCGTTTCTTCCTCCATTGCCCATGGTATCACATATATAATTGCGCTTACCTTGCTCTGAGGCCCATGATCACACCGGTGTGATCCGAGTTTGGGACGTTTTTTTATTAATTTTTATAAAGCACTAGATGGCGGTTAAAGTCCGGTTTTTTATTTGGAATAATGTTTCACAAAACTTTTAACTTAAATATGTCCTTTCGTCTCTCTTCGAATTTTTTCTAATTAGATCCGGAATATTTATGAATGAAAACAACTGCACATGTTTAATTCTTTCCAGAGAATCTGGCATTTAAAGGTTCGTGATTTATTGCGTTCCTGATTTCTATTTATATTTTGACTAATTTGAAAGCATTTTAATTTATTGGGCATCAGACATTCATAATAATATATTCAGTATTTTATTTTTAATTTGTTCAGTATTACAACAATAATTTTTATTTAAAAAAACATTTATAAAGCAGATATTCCTAAAACAAACGCGATGACTCATTTTTTAACGGAAAAGAATCGTTTGTTCTTACTGATTCATTTTTAATTCGGTAAGCACAAATTATTCTTTTTCGTTGTTATCGCAATTCTTTTTCGTTGTTATTCTTTTGCTTTGTTATGGTTATGACAACTCTGTCATAACCATAAGAACATAAAACATAACACTAATGTGATACTAAGAAAGCTATAAGGATTAATTAAAAATAAAAAAAAGATATATATTAGCTGTTTTCTTTACAAGATTTGTATCATTTCAAGCCTAATAAAATTAAGTTGTGAAAGTAAATTTGTCGTTTGGAATTTTCTAGTTAAAATATTTTGTACGTTTTGTGTCTATTTTATTTTAATCATCATGGTGAAAAAGAGTAAATTTTTATTAAATAAAAACGTTTTCTTCAAGATTCGCATTTTTTTTTTAAAAAAAATACAGCAAAAAATTTTTTATTGTATATTCAGATATTATCAATGATAGTATATTGTAAATTTTAGCTTATTTGATTGCATTAAAGATATTATATGAATTTTTAAATGAAATTAGGCTTAGCAGGGAAATTCACCTAGTCCTGTGCTTGCTTATACTATCAGAACGTGCAGGCTTGGGAAAACGCTTCTTTCACCTTTCGCCGGTTCTGAAGGGGTTAAGGAGGGCTATATACACATAAAAATTCCCGCTTTCGCGACTATTAAACATGCGGACTTGAAATTCGGCAATTATATTTATCTTCTAAATAGAAAGATCTAAGATGGTTTTATGAAAAACCACTATCTTGGTGAGTTTCAGAGGAATGTGGATAAAAACTTTCCATTTTTGAGCTATTAGACGTATAAATTGTTGACTTTAAAATATGGCTAACATGTTTCTTTTGATAAGTAAAGATCTGCTACGATTTTCGCCGAAATCCAGCTCCCTAGGGGGAAGGCGATGGTTACTGGAGGCGTATAGATAGATAGAAATAGCCGTTTTAGAACTATTAGCCCTACAGGTTTTAAGTTTGGTAAGCATGTTTCTTTTGTTGAGTAGAGACGTGCTAAGAACTGGTTTTACGAACATCTTCTCCCAAGGGGTAAGGCGTGGGGTGAAAGGGAAAAAAATTAAAATTCCAATTTTGTAACCATAAGATACATACACACTTGAAATTTGGCAAGCGTGTTTCTTTTGTTGAGTAGAGATCCGCTAAGAATGGATTCTGAGGAAATCTACTGTGAGGGGTGGCTATGGAAGGCGTGAAAGATAAATATACATTCTCTTAAGCATTTCAAATCCTGTTCTCTTCTATCAAGAGGTGAGGGAAATAAAACTGTTTTTAAATACAATCAAAAGCTTAATCCTGGGATTTAAAAATCTCAATAACTTACAAGCAATGCATAGAACAACATCATGAAATACCTAGTGAAGCGGACGAGCAACGGCTCTCTCTCTCTTTCAACTTTTGTATTTGTCTCATGAACTCTTTTTATCAGAAAAGAACATGGATCCTTTCTCAGATGAACTCTCTTTTTTTTCTCTCGTGAACTCTTCCCACTTTCATATACGAATTGGTATTCAAAATTAAAGAACAATTCAGAAATCGTAGAAATGAAATTGAACAAGCTTAAAGTCTATTGATATTAACTAATTGTATGCAAATATTGTATCACTAGTGTAATAAGTTGATAAGTGGGACTACTGGAAATGCTACAAGTAAATTGATATGAATGTGAATTCCAGATTTCAGTTCTTTGTATTATTAAGGTATCTGACCACCCTAAAATTGTGAATTTTGCCAAAAATTGGCAAATTTTTCTTATGATTTTATTTTATAGGCCATCTTATTAGCTTTATAAAAATACAGTTTATTATTTTCCGTTCACTAGAACAAAAACCACGAGTGTTTTAGTAAAAGCAGATGCCATTACTTTAAACAAGATGTCATACTTTAAAACGTGTTTTACTCGAAATGTGTGTGCTTTTTTTAAATACTCAAACGGGGTCAGCGATTGCTAAAAAAGTTTTGAAAATAATTAACTGAATTTTTTTGTGCATGTTCTGTTTAATAGTAGAAGTGTTTTAACTTTTAGATTTATCAATCACTGTTTTATTACAAAATTTACAGCCCCTTATGTGAATATAACCACTGTTTTTTTTAGGAAATTTCACGTAATAACAAAGATAAAGTGTTCTAGTTTTTGTAAAAATTAAAATATCTCTTATCCTGAAGGTCATTTCAAAAATGAATAACATAGCAACACATCAGAATTGAAAAATTGAAAATCTGTTTATAAATTGTTGGTTCAGAATGGGCCACGTTTATGTTATTTTTTGTAAATTTTTACCATTTTTTTCTTATTTTAGTAATAATAACTTATTTTTCTCTTCTTAGTTTTAGCATATTTTCCTTAAAATGTATTAATCAATTCTAAAAACCACAAAAAAACAAAAAAAAAAAATCCCCATATTTTCTTTAAAAAAAAGTTGTCGTAAGTATATGGGATACCTTAATAACTTTTAGAATTCTGATATCCATTGCTGGTAAAAAATCCAGCAATGATATCCGAATTGATATTAACCATTTTTCGAACAAAAATTATTCTCATGAATCCAGTTTTTTTTCCAACTTTAAAATGTGAAGGAACGCTATTTTTAAATCTGAACAATACTTCAAATGATTAATATAATACCCTTTATAGAATTAATTCTTAGGCAAAACAATTTTAGTTATAAACACCATCCTTAGTTTCTCGACAGCCCACGGTGGGCCTTGGCCTTCTTAGGAAGCCTTTTCCAGGCCAGGCTTTTTCCTGCTAGTGGTCTCCAATTATTAGTTCTCAAAACTAGGTCTTTTTCTTGGCCATCAATCCATCTAGCAAGGCGAGGAAACGACTAAGGAAATTCATTTGGGGATGAGACTTTGTGCAATAGTAGTACTCCCTTAGGGTGTTCAACCCTCAATGTAATTCCACCGAATGACCTGTCCATTTGGAGAAAATAGCCTTCTAAATTCATGCTTAGCTTTTATACAATAAAGTTGTAACCATTTCCAGTAATCCGGCGGCATGGTTGGTAGAATAGCTGTTTACCACGCGTTCGGCCACGGTTCGAGTCAATTAAATAAATTTAAAAATTAAAACAAAAAAAAAAACGATCGCATGACTTAGAATTAGAAAGAATTGAAGCATAGAAATGCCTAAAAATTTGTTTAAAATGATCAACAAGAAGATTTAAAAAAAGGACTTTTCACTTTTTAAAATAACATCATGGCTAAGAAAATCTATAGTTTACTCTATCACACTTATATAAATATTATTA
This sequence comes from Trichonephila clavata, assembly GCA_019973975.1. Taxonomy (NCBI): domain Eukaryota; kingdom Metazoa; phylum Arthropoda; class Arachnida; order Araneae; family Nephilidae; genus Trichonephila; species Trichonephila clavata. The sequence continues at coordinate 27,828 of BMAO01017170.1, forward strand.
AATCGAATACACACTCGTTAAAAGCTTCAGTTCTCAACATTGCTACGTATGAGCATGTTTTGAAAATATTCTCAAAAGCTGTTCCAAATATAAAGTAAAAGTTCTATGGTACTCAAAACAATTATAAGTTCCAAAAAATTTCTTCGATATTTAAAGCGATTTTAAAATTGATAGAAATAGAAAAAAGACTTAATGGCAAAAAGGCGCATTTTTTAAACCCCAGTTATGATAAGTATTCATATAGGAGGATGTTTATAATGATCAAAATAGTCTTAGTTATTCGAATTTCGCATTCTTAGAACACGTATATACATCACTTTCGAGGTGCCATGCAAAAGCAGTATAATGGACTAAATTCATGTGACGTCATAATCACATGATAATTTTAAACCACGTGTTTTTAGCCAATCAAGTTCAAAAACACATGTGACGTCATAGTCACGATAAATGCTATTATCTATTTTCAGCAAATCAGTTCATGCACTTCGTTGTTGCCAAATTGTGCTTTTTACAGAAACTTTTTTTTAAAAAAAATTAATATTTGTCACTTTATTTAAAAGTACATGTATAAAACAAGACTTTTTTTCTTTAATTTTAAAATCTTTTTGCAGAAATTTCTTTTTATAACTCTTGAGCATCTTTACCCAATTATGCAATTTGAAATTTTACCTAAGTTTTACAAATAGAATAAAAAGTACGAGCTATATAGTTTATTGTCCGTTTTGAATTCAATGTAGAACACGTGTTTATATTTATCATGTGACCATCATGAATTTAGTCCATTTGAAGTCACTGACTGTATATAAACTGCCACAACATCATTTATTATAATGTTAAAGATAACTGAATAGCCTGAAATTGTAAATATGGTCTATAATTCGGTTTCGGATGGCAAAAGCGTTTCAGTTCCAGCTATTCATCATCAGATGTGTGAAGTATACCACTTTCAACGTAATGATAAACATTGTGCGAATAAGCGTGGTTGTTGAAGGATGGACAGGAAAACAGCAGAGAAACTGAGAGTAAGCTTAATACAAAACAATTTCTTGCACACAATGGATTGAATTCATGGCCTCACATGATAAATATAATCACGAGCTCTGTATTGAACTCAAAGTTTTCATTAGTCTTATACTTGTTATTCTGCTTGTAAAATCTAGATAAAATTTCGAATTTGATAGTTGGGAAAAGATGTTCAAACATTAAGGTTCATCAAAAGGTTTTTCAAGCTTAAAAAAAAAATTCTTATATTATAAGTGCACATTTTGCTTACCCCTACCTGCATTGCTATGTTAAATAAGTAATATAAAAAAAAATTAAGTCAATTCCTACTTAGGTCAACAAAGAAAATTGTATTTTAGTTACTTTTTATTAAATAATTACAATTAATATAGATATTTGTATACATATGACAGAATCCCAATTTTAAGTGGCAAAACACATTTTAAATTAACATTAAAAACTTTTTAACCATATTAAATTTGTAATTAGATTTTTTAATAAAAGTTGAATATGATACGTAAGAATTTATCTTAAAACCAGTGTAAAAGGAATGCTGATGTCTAACTAGCATATGATTATTCACACGTAAAGTTAAATCTTCATCACAAATTTTAAAAAAAACTGTTTTATCCAAAGGTGCTGCCGTCTAGAGGAATAATATTGACTGAAATATATCTCAGAAGATATAATTAATTAAATTTGATTAATGAATTAATATTTGAAAAAACTGTATTAATGTTTCGTATCATCCCCTACATGTTTAAAAAATGTATTTGAACTTGAGTAGATGAATAAAAAGTATTTTGATAACGATTGAAAATTTGAACAATATATATATATATATATGCCATGGTTTTTTTCTAGTGAACATCAAGACATTTTATTTTGAACTGTCCTTATTCCATGAAATCACTTTTGAATTTGATTGCTAAGAGAGAGAGGGGGACACTTGTTAAATATCTGAATAGGCGGCCCTTTCAAAAGCCATATGTTCTTCAAGTACGCTTCTTATTGCAGGTATATATTTGAAAGTTAAGCATTTGAGCATGACATACGAGGTAATAAAAATTAATGGTCGGAGTGGCAAAGTTCTGTTAAAGCCATGTGTTCTTCATTCCCGAACTGGATAATAAATTTAATACTTGAAGATGTAACGGGAAAATAAAAGTTAGAAGTGGTCTAGGGATTTAATTTTAGATCTCATTTAATTATCCTTACATATGTATATATAGGGAAAGTGTGAACTAATAGCAAGAATTGAAAAATATGCAATTTTTAAAGGAAAATTTCTGCAAAAAGCAAAAGTTGGCAACAGCGAAGCGCATTAATCGATTAACTGGAAGCACGTGATCATTGTTTAGGATTATGACGTCACATTAATTTAGCCCATTGACGCTGGTATCACTTTTTAGTGTGGCACCATATAGGACAGGAATGGCGAATCAATTGCACGCGACACAATATTTTGGGCACACCACCCATTAAAACGATTTGCATTTTAGTTCAAAATAACAAAGTTCACTATGAAGTATTACAAACAAACGTGAGTGATCGGTCACGAAGCGGAGTGTCAGTCATAATTTTCATAGCCCCCTCCATACAATAACAATTTATTGAATTCAATTATACTGTACTTTGACACTAAACCTACAATACGACTTTAACCTTTTAAGTGCCTCTGGCGTATATAAACGGCTCTCATCCAAAGCGTTAATTGCCTCGGATGGAAATATACGTCTTTTCGAAGTACGATCTTTTCTGTGAACTGCTATTCATAAAATTATTCCAAAGGCTTTGGAATGCAATAAAATGAACTTGACAGTGTTTGCGAAGGATTTACTTATTTTAAAGGATTTGATTATTTATTCCTTTTCTACCCCACCTCCAATACATCACATACGCTCGCCTACGTGTTAAACGTTGGCATTGGGGAGCGAATCGCTTAATTTTTAATCGGCATTTAAGGGATTAGTTATGAACTGTATAAATTATCAAGATAAGTGTTAATTTTTGTATATAATTTTATATATGGCAAGCCCATGGGGTTACTGGTATAATTATTGTTCTTAACTTAGTAATGTTAAATTAATTATAAAATACATTACTCATTGCTGATATATTTATAAGTGTATTATATCAGTGTAAAAGTGTATTTTATTTTTTATTATGTCAGAAAATGTATATTACTTGTTTTCTTTCAGTAAATTAATAATTTTTAAAGATAATCTTTATTTTCCGACTATTAAATAGGCTTGCCCCTCCCCCTCGTAGGTTTATCACGCCCCCCTAGGGAGCGCGACTCATAGTTTGAAAAACACTGCTGTATATATATAATTGATTCTTTAATCAACAGCCAGATTTCCTCAGTTCGAAGAATTATCGGAAACGATCAAGTTTATAATGCACCCTGATGTGACATCACTTCATAAACTGAATTTGTCTCAATTCGATTGGTTGGAAATTGAAGAATTTAAAACACAACTGATTGACTTCTAGTCTAGTTCTTTAAGGATTCAAAAATTTATTGAAACAAGGAAAAAGTTGGGATTGAAATGGAAAGATTAGCAAGCAATATGAGTAAAAATGCCTGCAACGAAATTTTGAGAATTTGGAATTCGAATCCAGATATATTTAAATGTTTGAAGAAGCTGTCTCATGCTATTTTAACCATATATTCATCTATCTATCTACGCCCGGGGTAGGCATTACGTCGATCGCGATCGACCGGTGGACCGCCAGGACAGTTTGGAGTGACCGCCGGAAGATTAGCCGTTAGTAATTGTATACGGAATTACTCAAGATTGACTGACAGTACGCAGACTAAGTCTTCTACTGACTATAATTACAAGAACTTTCAGAAGAAAATGTTTTATTTTTTAATGTATTTTGAATTGTTTGATAATAAATGCATCATTAGATATTATATTGATGCCTATCATTGTTATGTTTGTATTTTGCGTTTTGCTTTGAACGCGGTTTCAAAAAAGCGACTTTTCATGTGACGTCATAGTCACATGATAACCTGCAGCCACGTGGTTCCCACCAATCAGTTCATAAATTCATATGACGTCATAAATACAGTCACGCGTTTCCAGCCAATTAGTTCATGTGCTTCGCTGTTGCCAACTTTTGCTTATTGCAGAAGCTTTCTTTTAAAAAGTACATATCTGTCAACGATAATAATACACGTAGTTAAATAATATGAGCTTAATTTAAAAGTACACGTATAATGTAAGGGTTTTTTTTAAATTTAAATAAATTATTTGAAGAATTTTAACACGTAAACATCTTGAACCAATCATCGAGTTTTAAATGTTATCTAAACTTTACAAGTTGAACTACTTGTAAAGTTTATATAAAGCTACTATATCAGTTTTTAATCAATGGAGAACACGTGATTGCCTTGATCATGTGATCGTCATGAATTTAGTCCATTTTATTTACGTATGCAAGTACATTTTTCGTATTTATTATTAAGTTATAATAAATAGCGTTGACTTTTTATTTACCTCGCCACACCTACGACCCTGGGCAGTGGGCGCACTCGTGAATTTTTCAAAGGGGGGAGCGGCGAGATGGTGCAGGATCGAATATTTACCATTTTCATACACTACTCCAATACGCTGCGAAACATTTTTTTTTTCATTTTGTAGATTGTCGGGAACAAAGAACAGTAAGAAATAACAAAAAATTATTAATAACAAATTCTTAAGTAAATTTTACGTACTATATCCATGGGATTATAATAGATAGAAAAAAAATCATGGGCAATGGAGGAGGGTCCCGACCCGTGGACCCGCCCCCAATCCCTTTGTGTGGGCCACTGATACTGGGTGGACCGCAATAACTTAAAAAAATTAGAAGTAGCCCGTACCCTGGAAAAGTCTGCCCACCCCTGATCTATGCCTGAGAGTCCTTATTTTCATAGATGAATAACATTAAGGACTCGCTTAGAAACCGTTTTGACAGATGATTCCAATTCAGAATGCATTCTGCAAAAAGTAACATCTTATAATGCTAATATAAGTTATTCGTCATCTAATCTGCAACAACAGAAGTCATACTAATGTTACTTTAATTTGAATTACACGTGTAATTAAAATATTTACTACTATATAGGGCATAACGCATTTTTTCGTAATTAATGGAGAGTTTTGAGTTGTTAGTATTTAGTTTTATTATTTTCCCAACAATCACAAGTCAAAATTATTTGCGGCACATCTATATCTCATTAAGCATTTCTTTAGAAAAATGGCACTTTGATCCATAAAGGTTCGCTACTCCTGATATTGGACATACCTATTGCCTCAAGTAATTTTGACGCTCAGTTTCCTCCCCAGAGGGAGGCACTTGAGCTCTGACGTTGCAAACATGTTCCAGGTGTAATGTCCTAGCGTTTTCAATGATGTTTAATTGTTTATTTACACACAGAGAAATTTATTTACACACAGGACACTCACATACACCAAAAATTTACACTTTTTACACGGTTTTAAATACTGAATCTTCTGAGCCCGTTGACACTTTTAGAGAGAGAAAAATAAGAAATGTGCCTGTGGGTGGCCTCAAGCACATCTGCCTCCGGCATATACACAATCTTTCAAGCACAGCTCCTTGTTGGAACTCACAGATCTCTCCTCGAGAGATCAACACTCAACTATCTCTTCACAAAGCTCGCTGGTGGAGCGTACCGTATTGTCTCGTTGCGAGGTAATCCTTGGAAAAAAATCTCCACCCTAAGCTCACGGGTGGAGCTAGCAAAAAACGACGACTTCTCTCGTCGAGAGGTAAACACCGAACTCCTTGGAGTGGCACTTGCGCATGCGCAGTACCTCGGATCAGTCCGCGTTGCCACCTTCAGAATGGGTCTCGAATTCGTTACATAGGAGAGGGGTCGGCAACCTACGGCACGTGGTACAATTCTTAATGGCATTCTGCAATATTGTACAAATCTGTCAATTTTTGAGTGGATGGAAGCTGAGAAATTTGGTAATGGACCATATTTGACAAACATCTTCAGAATTATGGACATTTACGGAATCTTGTAAAAAATCTGAAAGGTAACTCTAAAGATAAATTTACAGAACAGTACCACTGTTAGTTGTCGAAACATTTCGATTTATGTTCATTTCGAGCTTGAGTTCATCTTTCAGAAAAGCTATGAGCGGCTCAGCTTCTGGCAAACTGAAGTTAACGTTAAAATCACCACCCAAAATCATGGGAAGCGAGTGACATTTTTTTTTAAAGAACAGTACCACACCTTCGGTATACGGTAAAAGTACAAAACGCAGGAAATCTTTAATTTTTTTAACTGTTTGATTCGGAGAAATATATGCGAAAACCAAAATGACTGTTTCTCCATTTTCAAACACAACGAGCCATGAGACTTTGACATTTGAGCGTAAGAAACAGAACTTTATTCTGGATGCAGTCTAATAAGACTTGCTAGTATGTGCGGAAGGCTGGCGGCTTAATTACTACTAGAGTTAGACCCCGAGACGAGGATAGCGAAGAGACATCACCAAGCGCGCTGGTTGGTCAAATCAAACAGCGCGCGCTTCCCTGACTTCCTCTTACGCATTTCCGTCCCTTTTCACGAAATCACTCCAACAAATATCCAACAACCGAGAGTAAAGATGTTAAACATCAAAAATATGTTTAAAAATACATATAATATATGAACTATTTAAATTTCTTCTTTTTTTGTTGAAGAAATATAGTTATATTTTATTCTGTTTATTTCCATGTTAAGAAATATCTTAAAATGATGGAAAATTAATATATAATGAAACTGTAAATCTATATTATTGGCTTCTATATTCTCTAGCTCTATATGCATTACCGCTGGAATCGATAGTTTCAAAAATATCCTACTCTGTGCCAGGCTGAATCATATTGATAGTTTGGTTTGGCACGCCACAGCTAAAAAGTTGCCGATCCCTGTTCTAGGAGTTTAATTTTCTAGTTTCAAGCCAAGCAGGCACTCAAGAGATCTTTTACATGCCTCATAATCATACGACATCAACGCTTTCGATTTTCTGCATCATGAAAATCCCCCGAATCAAACCCTCAATCTTAGGTGTACATGGCCAGCGCAAAATGTTCATCGTTTTTAAAAAGGAGTTAAGGACTGGTTTACAAAAATTGTTAGATCTTTAATTATGAATATAAATAATTATACAATATATAATCTCAAAAAGTCTTCTTTTAAAAAGCATTGAATGTATGCATTTATACACAATACATCAATTTGCAATTTTTTAAAAAGATCTACTTATACGAAAGCTTTGAATTAAGATCATATTTCCTATAGGAAACCGTTTCCTAAAAAAAAAGATTTTATTCTTTACAGTTACATTTACATTTACTGTAAATTTTGACGTATATCCGATCTAAAATCTATGTTTCGCTCGCAAAAGGTACAAATATTACAGGCCTAAAAATATTAAGACATTCGGGTTTTAAGTTAAATTTGGAAATACAATTCATTGCGTCACACAATTCACAACTGATATTCAATAAACAATTTTTTTTTTTTTTGCAATAAATATTTAAAACTTGTATTAAAGACTTTCTACACTCGATATGAATTCCGCAAAGTCAATTTTGTAACTCTTAAAACGACTCTTCCCCTAGTAAGACAAAGATTACCAGATTTGACATTTTCCTACTTCGCTCAAACATATACGCAATAACATCGAGAAAACGCTTATTTCAATAAAGCAAAACATTTATTCTTTTGAAATTGCACTTAATATTTATACAAATCGCTTATGACTAAATACATCTAGATTTTTAAGTACAAAAATGCTTTCTAGGCTCATATATATTTTCAAAGTTCCATATGTCCATTCTTTAGCTCGAGATTCGGCTCAAAACATCATTCGTCCTTGCTGACGTACATTGGGCCCTTGAACAATTTAGATTTTCTTCGCAGGGGCAAAATAGTATGTGTACATCGTGGAAATGTTTCACTAAGCCATTAGGGTATTCTATAACTCTATCAACTGCTGGATTATCCGATCGACAGAAGTCATCTTGTTTTCCCAAGGGTTTGCACCATGCCGATGAATAACGTTGCATTCCTAGAAGGAAATTGTTTATTGCAACAAAGAAAGAATCTTAAATTTTATATAAACAAACTAACGATGCTAATTTGTTATCAAAATGCTACTCGCCAAGTTGTTATTTATCTTCGCCAAGATGGGCGATAACATTACAATATGGTTACCTTGATATCTGTATCCTGTGGCAATGTAGTTGCCATGGAGATGACGTATATATAGTTGATTTTTATTGTTTTTTTTCTCTCTTGGTAAAAATATTAATTTCAGACGATTTTGATTCGATTTCCTCAAAAAATTAAGTATTTTCATTGCAATCACTTTTCAAGCTACTGCTTCAGTCTTCTGTTGCATTTTGCACTGTTTTCGAATGTAGATATTTCTAATATCATTAGTACCAGGTTATTTTTTTTAAAGAATATGAGAGCTGTGGTTTTAATTATTTCAGCAAATATCGCCTTTCCACTTTACTTTTAAATAACGCATTTTTAAACGTTCCTTGTTCGATGAAATTCATTAAAGGAACGCAGTTTTTGTAATATTGCAAGTTATCAGGAATTATTAATTACTATTCATTATTAATTAATTTTAATATTTTATGCGTGTAATTATTTTATGTATAATATAATGTATATAATACAATTATTATATATATTAATTATTGTATTACATCATACATATGATTATATATAATTATTATAAATTACATAATATAATTAGTATACATAATTATATTATATTGATATTGGTTTTATGCCCAATCTAATCCTATATTCTTATTTGAAATATATTTCAAAACAGTTCTTTAAAATTATTTTCCTGACGATTTGTTACAGCTAGGCTGCCATCTTGGATTGCATATAACCCAACAACAAGCGCTGCTTGGCACGCAGCGCTCCGATATCAAATTGGTTCCAAAACGGACTTGAAAAGTCTATTGCAAAGAAATAAAAGGATTTGCTGACAATGTGTGTGGGCTTGCTAAATCCTGATCTGAAACTGCAAACAGTAAATGTTTATTAACGTCGGCAATAAGAAAGCAACACAAGAATGCAAATGTAAACCAATTACAGTAGAACGTCGTTTAACCGAACGCTTATCATCCGGAGCGTCAAATATACAGACCATATTTTTTTGTCAACTATATGCACTGTATATGAATACATTTTCAAACAGTGCAATGCTCAACAGTTGTTTCGTGTGAGTCTGAAAGCGACGGGAAAACCTAAGGTGAGGGATATTTGGAGAATTTCAGTTGTGTGTGTGATTTGGTAAACATCTGCATGGAATATTAGATCAGTTTGCTTCGAAGTGAGGTGGTGTATACGTGCTCTTTAGTTGAGTTTTGTTGATGGAGAAACCTAGATGGCATGCGATGCAGAAGACTGGACTTCAAATGCTAAATGATGATGAGATTGTGACTTCCGTGCAAGAATCCGACCCTGTCGACGATGAAACGGATGAAGACGAGGACAGCAACAATGAAAGTAGCAAATGCTGATACATTTTCTGCGTTAGAGACAGCTATTGAGTGGTACGAACAACAATCAGAGTGCTGTCCTACTCAACTACAGCTGCTTAATGGAATCCGACCTTGCAGCGAAAAAACGAAGTGTTCAATGGTACAGTGAAAAATAAGTGATTTTTTTTACAATAAAAGTAAAATTGCGACATTTTGCACCTATTTTGTTTTTTCTTCAAGCACGTTTCCCGCATGTGATGATTTTCAATCTTCGTATAGTGTCCAGTTTCATTTTCTGCATACATCGCATTCGGTTTTCGGTTATCCGAACAATCGCGTTTCCGAACGGTGTCTAGTTTCGATTGATTCAGATATAAACAACGTTCTACTGTAGATCAAAAATCTCGTTGATTTAACCATTGGTCACTCACGCGATTGAGCATTAATGTCGCATTATAAATCAACGCGGGGTTATTGGTGACAGACTTCGTACTTTTGATCTACAGTCAAGAGAAAAGGTTGACACCTCAGCTGGATCCCATTATCCTAACTTTCACACCACGCCAAAACAATGAAATCTAAATGATTGAAAGCTGCATTACGAAATTGGTTAAATTTGCATAGTTTTTGCTAACATAACTTTTAACATTGTTTAATAAGACGGCTGTTAACTATGGACTTCGTAATTATCGCAACATCTGTTAAAAGGTTAAAATGATCATGCGAGTTGAAACTTCATTCTCCAAACTTTTAAGTCTAATGAACTGAAGACGGGTCGTTCTATTTTAAACAAGCAGCCCAATTACTTAACGTGAGTCCTTACTAGAATCAGAACAAAAGTACAGTCGTCGAATGAAAACATCCTGGAGAAAATGTGACACGCGCGAAATAAAATTATGGTGATGCTGCGTTTGTTGTTTGATACTCGTGAAACTGCATCATGAATACTCATCGAAGAGACAGTGACAAAGCAATACCATCACGCTTCCCGTCGGCGTAAGAGTCCATCCGAACGTCGAAAGATTGACAGTCGTATTATGACAATTCTGTAGCTCTTTTATTACACCTGATCCAGACTTTCTTGGCAAAATACGCCCCCCAATTCCGGTTCTTCCCCTCCTCTCCAGACATGACTCCTTGCAACTTCCGATGATTTCCAAAATTGAAGATTTAATTGAAAGGATCCAGTTTTGATGTTAAATATGAGAATGCAGAATACACACCATTCCGAAAAGTCTTTCAAGTGTTTTCAGCAAGTCAGCAGTGTGAAGGTCAGTGGGCTAAGCCGGTGATCCTACAAAGGACCTACTTTGATGGGGATTAGAGAGAGTCTTTCCTTGCTAGAGACATTTTTCCTTGTCAAAAGTTTGATACTTTTTAGCCAGCCCTAATATATCATGCAATATACAGCATATTACTGAACTCTTTAAAACATTAAAAGGTACACGTAAACAGTATCAAGTTACTTTTTTAAATCTTTTAAATGAAGAATTCTAAAAGATCCGCTTATACGAAGAGAGAGAGAGTAAGGATTATATATATACCGGGTGTCCATAATTAAACGACCCTACTTCAAAATTGTGTACAGACGAAACTATTGTTCAGAAAGTTGTAAAATTCTGTGTACGACATAAAAGGATGGAAATTTGTTTGAGCGAATAAAAAAATTAGTTCAAAATTTCGCCACTAGAGGGCATTTTTAATGGAGATCATATTTAGCCAAACGAGCAAGAAACTGCAGTGAGAACAGATGTCGAGTCTCGAAATCATGTGGAAGCAATTCCTGCACAAGTTGAAGCTTATATGGATAGTAACGGAGGATGTTTCGCATGATCTTCTGGACAGTTGAACGAGGCAGATCCAATGCTTCTGCTACACGGTGAACACTTGTACTAGCCTGCACGTTGGATGCTTTGTCCTCTTCCACCTTAAGTGCAACCTTCTCTATTGCTTCCGCAGAAACATGTTTTCTTCCTCTTCCAGAATGAACATTCAACGATCCTGTTTCTTCAAATTTGGTTACCATTAATCGAAGATTTTTAGCAGTCAATGGACCTTTTCGCATCCCCTTTAAAGTCCGAAATTTCCGTAAAGCAACTATTGCGGAGTTATCGTTTTGATAGAATAACTTTACTAACAACGCTCGATCTGGTAAACGTAATGACATTCCGATTAGCAATACCGAGCACACTGAAAATAAACTAATCTCCCGTGAAAGTTTATTGCTTTCATAACACTTGCTGTGACGTCGAAAAAATTTGCATATTTTTGTCTTCGTGTAAATCCTTTGAAAATTAGTCATCGAAGAAGTTTAATTAAAGTTTGCAGTTCATTTTAGAGATTGTGTTTTTATAATGAGTATCAGTTATTGTGTTACCGTGTTTTGTGGATAAAAAAGCAATAAAATACAAATAGAAAGCCGGTAATAAATGTGGTCTTCATTCAAAAACGCCCTTTAGTGGCGAAATTTTGAAGTAATTTTTTTATTCGCTCAAACAAATTCCCATCCCTTCTTTATGTCCTGCACAGAATTTTACAACTTTCTGAACAATAATTTCGTCTCTAGATAATTTTGAAGTAGGGTCGTTTAATTATGCCACCTCTCTGGTATATTAAATTCCCTATAAGAAATTTCCAAAATAATTGATTTTAATTTAAGTATTAGATATTCTTTACAATTGGTGACATTTACCGAACATTTGAACGTATCAGATTTTAAGTCTACTCAATTTCACACAAAAAAAGCAATGCAAATTCTTTTGTAGAGTCCTAGGAATAATAGAATTGATGTGTTTTCAGTTAAATTTTGAAAATGTAGTTCTGTGTCAATTTATAATTGTGTGTGTAATTCGGATCTAGGATTTTTCTTCTATGTAGGATAATTGAAAAAATTGTTTTTAAGACTTTGTTTCTACAATTCCGATATGAATTTTGACGAATCAAAGTAGCAAAGAAAAATGTGTGATACATGTAACCGTGAATCACTATCTCACCATGCAAGACAGTTTCCTAATTTGATTTGACTTTAATATTTTATTAAAACATATAGGAAATAACTTCGAGAAAACTTTATGAAGCTAAATATTTATTCCACTAAAACTTTAAAGAGGAATATTTACACAAATCACTCAAAGGAATACATTAATTTTCAGTTCAGTAATACTTTTTTTTATGTAATACTTTCATGGTTCCGTACGAATATTTTCCCTCTCATTTGAGAAGAAATCTTTGACTATGCTGACACACACTTAGCATTAGAACACCTTAGGTTTTCTTCACATGGGCAGAATAGTCTGTAGATACTGTAGTAATGCCTCATTGAGCCATCGGGGTAGCCTAAAACTTTGTCTTCTGCCACATTATTCACTATACACACATCGCCAATTTTACCCAAAGATCTGCAGTTTGGCGTTGAATAGCGTTGCATTCCTAGAATAAAATTGTTTATTTCATAAAAAGAGAAGGAAAAAACACGTCCTGAAAGCGATAATCCTGTTGCATCTTGAATTGAAACTGCAAAGATGACCAAGAATTTGTATATCCATGCGTAAATAAAACCCTACGCAAAAAAGCTTAACGACTGAAATCACCGACCTTTATCAAACGATGGTACTTATACACTCACTTTAAAATTACACGGAATAGCTCTTTTTACGAATAACTCTGACGATACTTAGCAGGAATATTCTTTTAAATCTACTCTTTAAGATATTTGGCAGCACGGGTTCTATGATGAGTGTTTTAGCGGGGAAGGCGAATACAGTTTCATAGCAGAGAAATTGCGTTTCCAGCTGACATTTTGATCGGATTGCGAAGATTGTCATTTTTGTTCCGAAAAGTAGGTGTCTAATTGTGTATGTTATATAATTAAGACCTTAGAAAACGATTTGACTATTTATTTTAAGTGGACAGTGTATATAATTAATTTTACAGTTTAATATCTTTTATTAATTAGCGCCAATGGATTAAATTTACCAAAGTTGAGTATTTTGTTTATGTATATCCCTTAATTTTCAATATAAGGATTCTAAAAAACAATATTGTATGAAAAAAATTGCAGTAAATCATAATACGGTAGATAAGTGTTAAAGAATTGGTTGAATTTGTATAGTTAAACAGTTAATGGAATCTTTATATTAAGGTTGTTTAAATATGATGACTATTGACTGCGCACCATGTAATTATCAACAGCAATTAAGTGACAAGAGTCACCCAATTTGAGATTTCATTTGCAAAATCACGCGCTCCATCAACTGAGGATCAAAATTGTTCCATTTAACAAGTAGCAGGCCATATACACTGCGCAATGAGCCCTCAGTAGAATCTAAACCAGGTGTCGGCAACCTACGGCACGCGTGCCACAATTGGCACGTGGAACAATTCTCAATGGCACTCTGCACTACTCTACAAATTTGTCAATTTTTCAGTGAATGGAATTTGATAATTTTGTAATGGACCTTATTTAATAAACATTTTAAGAATTATGGGCATTTACGGAGTTACGAAAAAATCTGAAAGTAACTATAAGGATAAACTGACCGCTTTTTTGTAAATTACTGAATGTCATTGCTAGAGATGTAATTAAGGAGAAAAAATTGCGTGTGTACTCTGCTTCCCACTTTGGGTTCTACTTATCTATGTGAACAAATCTTTCCGCAAGTGAAAAATATTTAGAGTCTACAAAGAAATTGCTCAAGAACTGAATGCTCAAAATCGTGTCAAATTGAAAGTCACAAACTATAATACCCCTGATTTTGCGATATTAAAGTACCAAACACCAGGTTTACATTAAAAATTTTATTTATGTAACTTTTTATGAAGGAAAATGCTTATATTTTTATTGTTTATTTCTGATCTTAATAACTATGCTTAAGAATGCATAAGGCCATGGGTAGCCTAATGGTTAGAGCATTGGACTCCAGACCGGAAGACCTGGGTTCGATGCCCAATGCCACCAAATGCCCGTCGAGTATATACAGAGAACGTGCTCGTTAAATCAGTGGGTCCAAATGGTGTCGCCATCTATCGTGTTGTACCGAGTAAAATCGCACTGTCACCTTCATGGGGGCTCAAAAGCTTAGGCTAACGACAGGCGTAAAATTCTAGCCCTTAGCTGCGATGAATTTCGTGGACCTTGATCTGATGTTACTGTCGATCAGGTGGCATAAGCAACAACAACAAAAATATATAATGTGTTAAGGCCGCCTTTACCATTTGTATTTTTTGTTAGTTTGGCGAGCACCAAGGCACCCGTTATTTGGGTGGTCAGAAATCATTTGGCATAAAATGTCCGTTGTAAGATCTGACTGCGAACCTAACAAACCTTCGGTCTTCATTCATTAAAGTTCCAATACACAAGAAAACTGACATTAAACGTATACAGTACAAAATAAGTAAATAAGGTACATTAAACGCAATACCCGATTCACAATACTTTGGAAAAAAAATTCAAAATATAATGCATACAGATAAAAATTTAATCTCGGGATTTCGGAATTTGAAAAAACCACTGGGATTCTGGGGCTGCAAACCTTACTTTGGAACTTTTTCCTTATCCCATACCATTTACCCCTTCAAGTGCTTTCAGTTCAAATTTGAAGTCGTTCTGACAAGCGCCTTTTTTTTTTTACATTTTGAAAGTGCAACTTTAATTATAAAAAATTACGAGTTTTAATATTTTAATCAATTTTTCTTGTTTCAAATATCTGATCTTTCGCGTCCACTCCCTTTTCCCGTTAATCCTCAAGTTGCGGCCCGCGTGAAATAGTTGTCATATGTATGTGACTGGAAGGAAGAAAAGGTTGAGTACCCCTGCTCTAAAGCAACACAGGGTTTCTGATGCGACAGCTATACGATAATGTTCGTTTGATAAAAATGTACTAACGATGCAGTAGGTTTTCAACGCGTTTTTCAATTAACCTCTAAGTAATTCTTTTACGGATTGCTCGATTTGAGAACCTCGCCTTACGAGGGAACAATGACATGTGCAGAATGGGTTGACCATTTATAGTAATCAGAAGTGGGATCATGAAAAATGTTGAGATTGTAATAGCAAGGGAAAAGTTTTGCGGTTAAAAATGTAATGTTACTAGAATTGGTGAGTTAAATTCATGAAGTTTAAGGTGATTGCTGCTTGGATTTATTGTAGATTTGAAACCTTCTTGACTAGTTCAAAACTTCAGTTGTAAAAGATGGGTAAATTTTTTTATTGTTTTTGTCATCTTGTCCAAGTAGTACAGAGAAATCAAATGGCGCCCAAGGCATCCAAAACGACCCTTGCAATGTTGAAGAGCTTTGGCGAATAATGCAGTTGATGGTCCGTGGTATTTAGGTCTATATTGTGGAGTTTAGCCAACAGTTAAAAATAAGATTAAGAGAAAGTTGGACGACTTTGAATGTCAGGACAAGTATTGTAATTTCTTTGGCCATCAAAGGATATTTTCATTCTTTTAAAATGTTTTGTACGTAGTCTGGCTGAGGTGGTTGAAATTGCACAGTTACAATTAAGTTCAGGAATGAAGTGCTTTTTAACTGGATAAAAGGAGAGTTTACGGGGGGCTTTGCATCAGCACTGGTAAGGGTAAGGCTATTGGGAAGTTGAGGAGAGCTTCGAGTCTCCTTGGGAAGGTTATCAGCCTTATTGTTAAGGATTTGAATTTGTGACGGATCTATACGCTACCTTCTATTCACAGTCCTTTTGGGTATTCTTGGGCCAGTAAAAATTATCAATCTTCTCCTAAAGAAGGAAACGTGATATGCAAATTAAGTTTATTATATATATTCCTACTTCGCGAGTTGGAAAGGTAGTGAATTAGAAGTGAAGAGAAGAGTGAAGGAAAAGTTAGATAGTTAGACGTTTAGTTACAACAGGTGACAAGAAAGATTCAAGGTAAAGATTACCTTGTAAAAGATTATAGCCAGGAAGAGAAAGTTAATTTCAATTGATTAGAGATTGCCTAAAGTCGGGTACTGTCAACTGCATATTACTTTGATGCTGTGAGTAAAGTGTTTCCACGTAAAGTGTGAAAGTCGTTAGGCGGACTTTAAGTACTTATCTTCTGTATAAAGTAATATTAAGGAAGAACCTCATTATATTATAAAGTGGTTATTAAATGTATTCTCCCCAAACGCGCGCGCAAATCTCATCTTTTCCTTCTGTTCCTTGACTAAGTTATCCTATTTATTTGTGTTTGAGTCGATTATTGTGATAAATAAAATAATAATTGGAATTTATGTCGAATGATCCTTTCACACCTTTAGCTGGGTCATAGGGTAGAAGGGAATTAGGCTCGATTCAAGTTTATTTCCCAATTATCGAAGGCTGGGGCCAGTAGCACACACAAACATTTTTCAAAGGAGGGTTCATGGTCAAAAGTATTCCAACTCGTATCATACCTCAGGACAACACCAATTAATTCTTTTGATTTTGTCAACAAAAAACAGTAAAAAATAAATTATTGAATTAATAATTAGCATTAATTAATAAAATAAATTGCTAATTACAAGCAATTAAATTTTACGTTGTATATATATAGGATTAATATCAATCGAAATAGACTCAAGGGCTCTGGGGGGTAAGTCCGGACCCCTAGAACACCCCCTTGTGTGCGCCACTGGCTGGGACCATTAATATAATATACTAAGATTTTAGATTAAATTAGTCGAGTTTTATAATGACAGATCATTTATCCCCAAACACTATTACGAACTTCAGTTCATTTTAATGTACTTTATCAAAATTTAAAAATTCTAAAAATCTTAATTTAAAAACCTATTGAGCTTATTTAATAAAAATATGATTGGCCATAAGTTTAAATATCTATTCTGATAATTGCCAAGTGTATATCAGAAACAAACACAGAATTTAACTTTCGAGTCTTGAAAATTCATACTTGTACAATTTAGGAGCATATCTGAAACTGTGCGAAAAACCACATGTATAACCCGTACCATACAAAAACTCTTCCCTCATGCATTTTTAAATTGTTACTTACCAAGAACGCAGCATTCTCCTGGTTCGCAATCCTTGGGACTAGAACATTCTTTCGCCATAGATATCGAGATAACCTGATTAAAAGAGAAAAATTTAAAATATTTGCTGTAAATAATTCCCGTTAAAAGATGCACTGTGGCATCGTGACAGGAAAGTGTATTCAGTCTTACAGCTAAACACTAAAAATAATTTTTATTTCTAGAATACGTAAATATTACATGAATTAAAATTATACATCACACGCAATGCATCTAGCATTTTGTTTTGCAGGGAAGAAAACTGAAGTTCAGAATTAAAATAATTGCAGAATTGCATAGCCGGTGTATTGAGTCTCTTTCAGTCCTTAGTGTTATTACTCCGACACCTCTTAGTTATCCGGAGGGCACTTGCCCCACAATGTTGTCAGTTCTACCAGATCGGGCTCAGGAACCGTCAGCGTACCTCTCTGCCCTTCGCGACCAGGTCTACACGTGAAGAGTTTATTTCCCTCCTGAGGACACTTGCCCCCCCCCCCCCATTTTTCTTTGCTGTAGATCAGGGAACCTGAGTCGATCTCTTCCTTTCTCGAATCAACCCTTTTTAACTCCAGGGGTGGGTGAACTACACGCCTCTTGTCATCTCTTATTGGCAAGTCCCAAAGTTCTGTACCCTGCACCTCAGTCTCAATAGCCCACCACTGGTGCAGGTCAAACAATGGCTCTCGTCCCTCTCGAATGTTTCCCATGACAAAGGCTGGTGCAACATTTGGTTTAGGATACACTTCGCTGCCATTTCCTCTTTGACCCGCCGTCGTCCGCCAAGGCACCAGTCTTTTAAGATAGACAAGCACTACATATAGCTATGTCCCGACCATTGTGTTCTCACTCACACTAGCGTCGACAGTCCCGATGCCAAACGAAGGACAATGACTCCAAAGCCACGTGCTCTGTCTCCAACCCACAAGCGAGCCACCTGCTTTCCAGATGTCAAACTCGACATGTATGGGGGGGGTGAGACACTCCTTGTGCCGTCGTCACAGCACACACAGGCTTAAAATTTTACAATTGAAATGCAAGATTTCAAATACCTTCTCGTTTTAAACATGCACTGAAGTATGTTAGGCAAATACTGTAACTGTTTTTTGCAAGTAGTGCATGTATGTAGCCATTTCTTTTAACGTATTTTGGATAAAACAGAATACAATTAGATTGGTGTAATTAATGTTGTACTAGAGCAACAACATGACTATTTGTAACAAATTTTGAACAAGAGATAACGTAGGCGCAGTACCTCCTAACTTTGCGACCACACCATAAAGGATTTTAATACCAGTTTTAATTAATACTCAGTCACTTTCATTTGACTATACCACAATTCGAACTAACAGCTCAACTGCCGGGGCGTAGCTTATGGCCTTAAATACTCTACTATTATGGCAAAATGGAGTAGTGATAATAAGACAAAATTTTTATATTACTTCAGACGCATTTGTCTATTTAAAAAGGTGATTCAGCAATTATAATCAGGATTTGTTTATTTTGAGAAGTTCTATGTGTGCTTTGATTAGTTTCAATCGACATTTAAGAGGTTTGATAATCTGGCAAAAGACCCTGTTGAAGACATTCGGTACACTTTTTAAATAGTTAAAACGATTGTTTTAACTTATAATGCAACGAAAAGGACACAGATTTATACTTTTAAAACAGCTGTACAACAATTTTTTTAAGTACTTAAAAATTTCATAAAAATGGAATGTTCCATACAAAAAATACCAAACATTTAGTTTATTAAAGATGCAGAATCTAAGAAAATCTTGAAACGTCTGTAATGTTAAAAGTGCCTTTTTCTGAAGTATCAAATAATTTTGGCAGTTTATTTCCTCAAAAAAGTTTTGGCTAACACAATTTTCTGGAGGGGAGGGGGGCATAAATCGCTCATTTCACAGTTTGAAATAGCTTTAAATTTAAAAAAAAATATATTATTTGGTCAAAAGCGGAAATATATGAAAACCTTAAATTTTAATGCATAAGAAAATTCAAAGTTAAAAATTGACTTTTATAATTTTTGCAAATCTTGTAAAGGGGAAACTGGATCAAAGTACATGTCTGAAAAAACTCAGTAAAGTAGTATTAAAATTTATGCATAAAATTCCTCAAATCTTGTAGAAAGTAGCGGATTTCCCTCAGTGTGATTGTGAACACCTATAAAGTCAAAAATGCTCGAACTTCACATTTAACTATTTAAACTTTACAGAAAGATTTGCTTGAGAAATTCGAATTTGTTCTGTATAAAAGTATATATTTAGATAAGATAATATATATTCTTATTTAATTTTAAAACTTGTGTTAACTTTGACATTTGTATCTTCCAAAAGAAATTTTTTGGTTGAAAAATTAATTTTTTGCAGTAAATTATGATGTTTTACTTTATTACAGAAGTATTAGAGAATATCAAATTTAATTCGTTTTACCTTTTCTTTCAGTGAGTGAGTGAATATTAACGTCCCACTGTTCAGCTACACTAGGGCTTTTGGGGACGGTCCGCGTAATTTTGAACCATGGTCAAGTGACGCGGACGACACCTGAGTTGGCACCCCCTCTCCTAACTACCACACCAACTGGAGGACATTTGAGCTCTCAACAGATTTAACGTGCATTGTTCCCCTACACGACGGGTCTTCAGTGGTACTGGGATCGAACTCATGACACGCTAGCCACGATCCGATGCCTTGACCATTTGGCTACCGCGGCCACGCCTTCTCTTTCAGATTTGATTTCTTTTAATCTTCAGTTTTCTTTACATTTAGTTTTTTTGCCTATTTTTTCTACATTAAAATTAAAACATTTGCTTCAAATAATTTTTAACATTCGATTTTTTAAAATTCATTTCAATTGTAAGATAATTGTCCAATTTCATAACTTTTAAATTACGGGGTTTTCAGTATTTTATCTCAACCGTCGTTGAAGACTCATTAATTGAACTATTTGTAATAAACTGGAAATGAACATCCTAGAATTTACAATTTCGGTTGATATCCAAACACGTTTGGAGTACTTAAAAGTTGCATGCTAAAACATAAGAACTTTTTAGGAATAAATACTCAACACTTTAGAAAAATTATCAACATTTTACAAAAATCTCAACTATAACAGAATTTTCTAAGCAATTCTTTAAAACTTCTTAAACAGTTACAGATAAAAAAAAGTATATAAAAGTTTTGCTAAAATAAACTACATACAATTAAGAAATGCACTAACATTTTAATGTTTTATTAAAATAGAAAAATTTTAGATCTGACCAAATAAACATTGTAATAAATGTGACATTTATAAAGCTATTGTTGAAATAACAGGCCCCAACTCAAAAAACATTCATACAGCAAGAATTTTAGTGCATTTTCTAGAAATATAAGTCAGGTTCGAATAGCTTCCTAAGAAGTATATTTATAATATTTTTCATTGATCAAACCCGCAATGATAGATTTGAAGTTAAATGCCCACCTCTGGTAGGCAAGAACCCACTTCCAGTTTTTCTAATTTTGCGAAATTTTTTGTAGTTTGGTCTATGTAATGTAGAAACAAAATATGTTTTGTAAAGCTAAAAAAAAAAAGATTGCAGTATTCAATAAAATAAATGTGTGCTCTGATTAAAATGTTATTTAACGTGTTTGGATATATATACTTTAATTTTTTTAATATATACTCTTAAAAACTTTGATTTTTTATATCATTCAGTCAAAATAATGGATTGACTTGGAACGCGCATCAAAAATTAATTGTATGCAAAAACTCTTATAAAAAAATTTTAAACGAAAAAACCTTGAACTCTGAAACTTGAAGCATACAAGTATTAGAACAGTAGAACCTGGTTTTGAACGGTCCTTTTTGTTGAGATTTTATTTTTGTGCGATTTTTTTTCTGTGCGATCTTTTTATGCGGAACATGAATTTTGATGACTTCGGCAGGACTGTAATATTTTCTATCAATGTGAGTGAGTGATTTTGGGGTTTATTGGCGCAAGAGCCGATCTTGGCTATACTGCGCCAAACATTCGTCCCAATATCTGCGGTCTAGACGGGAAGGGAAAGAAAGAATGAATTGAATGACAAGAAAGAGGGTCGGAAATAGAGAAGGATCACTAGGGTACCCCGGGTTCGTGAAGCCCATGTTTACCAAAGACAGTAAACCCTGTGGGAAAAGGAAAAGATCACTAGGGCACCTCGGGATTGTGACACCCGTACTCACCTAAAGAAGGTGAGCCCCCTGCGGGGTTTTCTATCAATGTACCAGTGGTTCGGAGAATGTTAGGACCTCCATGAAAAGTCAGGTTTTGTCTTTAATATTTTATAAATTGGGTAGATACGTACTTGGGATTAGTCATGCTTTGAGCCCCCCTAGATTCCTTGGACCCCACCCGCGAAGCAGGGGTTGCGAGTGTGTACGCTACGCCACTGCAATGTACATATATATATATACATACTTCAAGACGCTCTATTCATTTTATAAAGTCTCCCGACAATGTACGCTCAGTTGCTTTCTCTCAACGTGGCAATAGCCCGCGCTTGATTGAAGATGAAATTTTCAATGACAGTGACATTATCAATAATTTGATAGATCATGAAGATGGAAAAGAAGAACCGGATTTTTTTTGAGGAGCGAATAAAATATATGCAGGGATACAGCTTTCCAACAAATTTGAAAAGCATTTTCTTAAAATAGATATCAATTCTAAAGGAGTATGAAATTTCAAAAGGAGCTTCGATCATGCATACCTGGTTATCGTGACATTTACAAGCAACTGACAAACCGACCTTCGTCGCAAAAAATTATTTCTTACTTTATGGTGCCAAAAAAAAAAATCAATTGAAATTGTATCTTCAAGTGACGAGATATATTTTGAACTTATTGATCACAGGATTAGCGCTTTGGATTACAATGAGTAGCAGTGAATTATTCAGGTGCATTTTTAAAAGTTCTCCATGTATATAATGAGAAACTAAATGTCTTAAAAATATTTTCCTGTGTAATTTATTTTGTTATGGAAGTACTTTCTCATAAATTTCGTAAATAATTGGCGTATTTTCTGAGCGCTCCTCTCCACCGTATAAAAAATTCTGTAATATTTCGACGAAGTTTGTTATATGCAAGAATTTATGAAATTTTCGAATATTTTTTGTGCGTTTTCTTATACGGTCCCTATCTACCGCACAAAAGGAGGTTTAACCGATTTCCATAAAAGCAGTAATAATGCTATAGATTAATCTATGGGTTTTAAAGCCGTTAAGAGGTTTTTGTACAAATATTTTTTTATAAAAAATTAATTTTCTTATAAAAGATTTATTTACATAATTACATTCCATTCGTTGCTCAATGACTTAATAGTAACGGTACATTCCTTTAGGCTATATTGGGGTTTTCTGAGAATATTATTATTAGATTTCACCTACGGAAATGCAATTTAAATGTTGAAACGAGATTCTAAAGTTATCTCTCTTTCAAGAGAAAACTTTTTCCGGTTATTAAGAAAACTTCCTTCACAACAAAAGGAAGTTTCACGCAAAGACTGAAACTATGGTTTCTTCCTGTCAATTCAAAGTCAGCCTTCTTATTTTTGATAACGAATTGTTGTTTCGGATTACATAGAAGAAAAAAAATTTTAGTAGCCTTATTAATGAAGTTCAAAAATTCCACTCGAGTTTTAAAAATTATAAGAAAAATCATTCACATATTCGAAACTTACATTCATTAACTTCTAAAAATGTAGAAAATTCCTTTAATTCTTAAGTACGTTACCGTGAGGGTGAAAGTGTTGCTAGGTGGATTATAAGGATGGAATATATTCCACTCTTGACGATACACCAATGACGGTACAGTTTTATTTCTGCTAATTCTAACCGAAGCTAAACTTTTCCGTTCATTTCTTACCTTGTGCTCTGTTTGAGCTAGTCTTATTTTCTACACTATTTAGAGAAATTAGTGCATTGCAAGTGATCATCGACCTATGTTTCACAGTACGAAGGAAAAACACGTTGCATGATTAACATATATATTTAGACATCACAATGAGTGAACGTGAATTTAAGCTATTCGGATTTTGACACTAACTTTGGAAATTTATTCTAAAAGGAAAAAGTTGCATAAAAGTACTCTTCAAAATACTCTAAAAGTTCAGATTAGTTTCTTGTGCTTCGCTAACAAAACATGCTAATCCCTAAATTACAAATTTTTATTTTTGAATCATAGCTGTGTAGATATTTTATTATATGCGCTTTTACAATATAGAAAGGTTTTGTAAACACGCAATTTTTCCTTTGAACTGCGGGAACATTTCTGAATAGACACGAGATACGTAATACGTATCTGAATTAATTTTTTTCTAACAAAACAAAAGTGAGCACTGAAAAAATATGCTGTTCTCCATAGAATACAGCGAAATGAAATCTCATGGTAATATATTGAAGCCTTTTTATCTAAAAAATATTGAGGAGAACATACAGTGCTTGTTCCTGTTTAGATTAAGATAACCTTAATAGTAGTAGTACGAGGGTAACTCTGAAATTTGAGATACACGCAGACGAGAAGTTACGAAACAAAATTAACGGTTTAATTGGAAAATACAAAATATTTTAACACAGCAGACGACTTTTTACTGACTTGCTTCTAGTTTTTTAGCTTAGAATAAATTTTAGACAGATGAGAAAATGGAGTTGACGCGAGAACATTATTGTGCTATGATTTTCTATGATTTTAAGGCTGGATGAAATCGAGAAGAATGCTTTTAACGGCTGCAATTAGCATTTGGTGATAAATATCTATGCCGTGCTACTGTATTCAGATGGCTTAAGGAATTTTGCAGTGGTCACAGTTCTCTTCAGGATGAAGAACACACAGGAAGGTTGCGGTCGGTAGGAATCCCGGATAATGTGTGCCATACGAAAAGTGTTAATGGATGATAATCGCTGTATCTACCAAACGATACAGAAGGAACTTATCATTGGATCCGCAGCCGTACACAAAATTATTCATGAAGAATTACATATGAAAAAATTAGTTTGCCGTTGGGTTTCCCATAATCTAACTGAGCACCAAAAAGAGGAGCGTGTCAGAATCAGTAAAACAACCCCTTAAATTGCTAAATGATGGTGGCCACCGCATCATTTCAAAAATTGTAACGAGTGATGAAACGTACAGACCGTTTTTTGACGTTCCAACACGTCAAGAAAGTAAAGTATGGGTCTTTGAAGATGATCTCACTCCAATAATGGTGAAAAGACAATCAGCAATTAAAAAAGCAGTGCATGCCGTTTTCTTCAGAAGTACGGGATTGGTCAAAACCATCAAGTTGGAAGGACAAAAGACAGTAACAGCAAACTGGTGTACCACTAAATGTCTTCAAGAAATTTTCCAAGAAGTTAATGTTAGGGGACTAATGCTTCACCATGACAATGCATCTTCCCCTACAGCAGGATTAAAAGCCAAGTTTCTTAAGCAAAAACAAATTAATGTGCTTGAGCATCAACCTTATTCGACGGATCTAGCGATGTGCGACTTTTGGTTATTTTTAATCTAAAAAAGGACTTACGTGGATGTCGTTTTCATTCAGAAGACTGGATTAATGTGGCTATAAATGCATTTTTTTCATCAATTCCAAGAAATGAATGGTTTGGGGCATTTAATCTGTGGAAAATTCGTCTACAAAAGTGCATTGATACTGGAGGAGACTACTTTGAACACTCCTAAAATTTTGTAAGTATAACTTTAAAAACCTAGAAGTATCTTAAAAATTTCAGAGTGACCCTCGTAATTAACATAGCAGCCGTGGGGACTTTGCACGATATTGCTACCTTAACATAAAAAATCACAACGTGCCAGTAAAATCATCAATTTCGCAATGAAGTTTTTAAATGAGAAATCGACAATTCTGGACTGAATGATTTATACACAAGAAATATTTATATACATAAAGTAAAAATTATATGAAGAATATAAAATTTTCAGAACAAACTTACCGATATGAATACACAGGCGAAGAAAATCAATGACTTCATGATTGTGAACAATAAAACGCCCTGAAATTAAAAAAGTTGTTTAAAAGGATTGAAGAATTTCTGATGGTCACAGCACAAGTTTAAAATCCTCATTACTAATTATTTAGTACAAAAGCATCTTCATTTACTAAAATTAAAAGGATTTTCACTCAAATCCTGTACAATATAAAACTCCCATCTTTTTATTCAGGGTAGAAGGCAACTTTAAATTTGTTTGCGCGCCAAAATCGAAATAATACAAGTTTCTCTTGCATCTAAGGAACTGCGAGTATAATTAAAAAAATAACTATTTCAAAAAAATATATTCTTAAAATGTTAAGATGTCCGACTACCCTAAAATCGTGAATTTGCCAAAAACCGACAAATTTTTTTTATGATTTCATTTTATAGGCCATCTTATTACCTTTATAAAAACATCAAATTTATTCTTTTCCATTCACAAGAACAAAAGCTACAAGTATTTTACAAAAGCAGATGCCATTACTTTAAGCAAAATATCATACTTTAAAACGCGTTCTACTCGAAATGTGTTTTTTTGAAACTGCTCAATCGGGGCCAGTGATTGCTCAAAAGGTTTTGAAAATAGTTAACTGGAATTACTTGTGTATATGTTCTGCATAATAGTAAGAAGTGTTTAGCGTTCAGATTTATCAATCACTGTTTTATTACAAAATTTACAGTTCCTTATGTGAAAATAATCACTTTTTTTGAACCAATTTCATATAAAAACTAAGATAAAATGCTCTAGTTTTTATAAAAATTAAAATCTCTTCTCCTGAAGGTTATTTTAAAAATGAACATAGCAACACATCAGAATTGAAAATTTCTTCATAAACTTTTGGTACGGAATGGGACTCATTTATGTAATTTTTTTACCCTTTTTTTCATTTTAGTGATAACTTCTTTTCCTCTTAATTTTAGCATATTTTTCTTACAATGTACTAAACAAATCTAAAAACCACAAAAAATTTCCCCTATTTCCATTTTTTTCTTTAAAGTTGTCTTAAGTAGTCGGACACCTTAACGAGTTTTCGATGAACCATAAATGTTTCTTGGTTATTAACTTCACCCTCAGAAGCAACACGAAAACTAATGGCAACGAGCCTCAATTTTGCACCGCGGGCAAGTGACGAGGACAACATCCTGACCCCTCACTCTCCAAACTTCCACATCACACATATGGCAATTTTGAGTTCACACATACATCAGTCCCTCCTCACGTCGGGTCTTCAAGACATTATAGAAACAACTACGTTTCATGCTGAAATACGTACAAAAATTTGAATATTTCAATTTACATAATTCTTTTATTCGTGGAACTTTTAAAACCTCCACTTCCTTTTTTTGCTACATTGTTTTCCCAATGTACATAATTCATAATAAATCAATTCCTATTTGTCTCAAATGATATTGGCACATTCGAAACTAATTATATTTCCATGTATTAAATTCACATTATTTCGTAAGCAATTTTAAACACTTAACTGTTTCTTTTTTTCAGTCATTATGTAAAAAAAATGAGCATATTTTTTATAAACATTTTTATGATGAAATCAATTAAATAAACTCAGATTAGCAGTCAGAAATGTTATAAATATTGAATTAAGAATTATGTTATTTTTTTGTTTTCGTTGAAGAAACATTTTTCCTTAAAGTAAGCTTTTTCCCCGAGGAAATAAGCGAACTCAAACGAACATTTTACAAAAATGTATATTAGATTTAAAATTCTATTTGTGTGTGTGTGTGGTTAATTTTAAAAGAGGGAGACAAGCATAGTCCATTATTGCAATCGGGAAGAAAATATGTTTCTTTTTTCACCAGTTTTCCCAAATCTTTTCTTTTCGAATGCATAAAACGTTGCTTTGTTGGTCTGCATTTTTTTGTCGGCGCGAGAAGAATCATTTCTAAAAAGTTTTTCTGTCAATCGTAAGGTACTGGGAAAAATTCCTGGTCGTCCATCCTTTTTTTTTTTTGTCATTTATCGCCCTGTGTCTTTCAATAAGGCCATCTATAATATCAAGCCTGAAATTCAAATGGGATAATTTTCTTCTCTGTATCCGATATACAAAACGAAAACATTCCACAATGATATATCTAAAATATGGAAGAATATTTGCATTATTTCTTGATTTTTTTTGTTATTAGTTAATTTGTGAGATGCTGATCGATTCTATCTACGCCACAAGAGAAGTCCGGTAACAAACTTTCATTACTTCCAGAATCATTAACAGAAATTTTACTCGCTACCCGAGTCAATATATCAGAATTAGATTTTGCTAAGAGCCTCTCACATAATCACTCATTTTTCTTCCATTTTAAGCTCCAAATTTAAAAGAAATAGTGTTCGTAGTTTGCGGTACACCGATCTAGTAAAAAGAAAATTCCCGCCTTATCTAGTCTAAAAGAATGCAGTAAAACTAACCTTGAAACCGGTTTAGACATTCTTTTCTGATCCTAACTTTACTCGACTATTAGAGACAATTATTAGAAACAGTGCAAACTAAACGAGCAAAAAATACAGGCAAATCAGAGGATAAGAGTAGAAAAAATTGTTGCCCGGTCACCGCTCGGGTAAATCAGGGAAGTGCCCGAGTGGGGTTCGGGCAAGACAAGGAAGTAGTTAAGCCCCTAACATTTCGTGGACAGTTTTAAATAAACTGCAAAAAAAATTTTAAATCTTACAAAGCATTTTTAAATAATTATCTCACAAAACCTCATTTTGAATTAGATCAACCATGACGAAAAATTAAACGAGAAAGACTCAACTTACCTTTTATCAAATACTTTATTCGGAGGCAATCCTATCTTCACAACTATCAAAGCACAACTTTCCTTTCTATTCAGATTTTAAAAACCCAAGCGCTCTCAAAGTCGTTCTGGACTTAAAAAAACCAATCTGTATTCGAAATTCCGGGAATAGAGCAACTTAACACATCATTTGGCAATACAAAAAACCTCACCATCACAATACAAAACCTCGTTAAACAAAGGTTATGCGCTACTGGCATGAAGCGAAAATGCAAATTGATTTATTTAATAATTCTGACGTCCGAGCTTCTAACTATTGTTTTGTAGCGGCGACCTTTCCGACGTCTTACAGCACCTTGCTGAAAGGTACTTTAGATTAGAGAATCTGAAATTTATTTTATTTCTTTCAATGGATATTCACTTTTTTTTCCTTTTCAGTTGGAGAGGATAAGGTTGAGATAATTTTGGAGAGTTAGTATGCATTTGATGGTCAATTTGTGGTCAAACAAGGCATGCCTGGTATGAATTATAGTATTGCGTGGATTTTTCAGTTCTGTGCAATAAAATTTTTACGGCATTATGCATCTGAGAAAAAAATTTAATGCGTCTCGTAAAATCCTACTCTGTAAGTTGTATTCAAGCAGGGAAAGTTAAAAAGGAGGAGAAAAAACTTAAAAATGCAGACGAGCAATTTTTTTGTTGAAATCTTGGGTCTGAAAAATTATTACAAATGCGAGATTATAAGAAAATATCTTTGATCTTCCGATTATTACTTTTTTAGGCTGATTGAATCTGGTTTCTTTTTTTAATCAGCGATTTTCGAAGTCGGACGCATGCATGAAATAAAGTTTTATGAGCATATTCTGCTTATTAGGTTACTTTTAATATAATCAATGTTATAGATTTCTTTAATTTAAGACTGAATTGAAAATTTTGAATTCCAAGTCATAAAACAGACTAGTGTTCGCATTTGAAGTATCGTGTTAGTGTTAGTTATCGTTACTAGTGTTCGCATTTTGGCCATCAATCCCTTCCCTTTTAATTTCCACACTTTGGAACGCTTTTGTGGTGCCAAGTTCCGTTTTCCCTTTGCTTTATTTCGAAAGAATGAGTGAAAGTTATTTTTAAGTCGCATCTATAAAGCAACACCAATGCTACTGGCGACGGACATCGGTCAAGTAAGGTGGACGACACCTTTAGCTTGCAACCTCGTTCCATACTACCACACAATGCAAACAGGTGAACTTTAAGCCTCCAACATATTTAACGTGTTAGCCCTCTCTGCTCGGGAGTCTTCGGTGGCATCAGGACTCGGGACCAATTGAAACCAAAACCCAATTGATTATTCTAATTTTGTCGATTTTGTTAACAAAAAACAGTGAAAAATAAATTATTGAATTAATAATAAGCATTAATTAATAAAACAAATTGTTATTACAAGGACTTAATTAAGTTTTACGTTATATGTATAAAGGATTATTATCAATCGAAAAAAATTCAAGGGCTTTGGGGGTGTTCGGACCTTTAGGACACCTCCCCCTTGTGTGCGCAACTGGTGTTGGACTATTTTTGTCTGTTATTATTTATTCATTCATTCATAAATCACATTCTCAGAAATTAGGCCATCGCAGGTAGGATTCGAACCCACGACCTTTAGATTAGAAGTCTAATGCACTATCCATTACGCTACAGGGTCACAACGAGCGCTTTTCCTTTTTTTCGTGTTGGTTTTTATTATTTTTGTTTCCTTTTATTCATTATTTAAATTTAATTAATGAATTGATATTTGAAAAAACTGTATTAACATCAAGTGTCATCCACTACAAGTTTAAAAAAATGTATTTGAACGTGAGTGAATGAATAAAATTTATTTTATTAACGATTGAAAATTTGAATAAGATACATAAATAAATATATATATATAGGGAGACTGAACTGAAAGGAATTGAAAAAACTCGTGTGTTAATAAAATTAAGACAGCCCAGAGAACTGAGCTTTTTAAAAGTATAGCAGTAAAAAATGAACTTATGAGTTACACAGATTAGACCAGAAATATGAAAACGATAAAACATTACCGAAATGCAAAAACGATTTTCCCAATTCGGAATTTGTAGCCAAATTAGAGCATAAAAACTCCTTACCTTACTTATGTTCCACAGTTATCTCCGCAACTCACTGACCAAGAGCGCTAATCCACATAGTTGAAAGAACCCCAAAACGCAATAACACAGGATCCAGATAAGCAAACACGTATAGCTTGTCCCTCAACAGTAAAGTGCAACGGCTTACAACACCTGAAGGAACGAAAACTGACTGACTGAGTTGTGTGGGAAGCTTGGAGAGACTCCCTTTTGACCTTGGGCGCGCGAAAGTGAAATCAGAAAAGGTCAGGGCCACTCAGGTCAGCCGGCGCCAATGGGAGAAGAAGCAATAAGGCAATTGTCTTGAACCAGGAATTCCAACTGCCAGGTGATTGTAATTTGTTTTTCAGGTGGAGGAAAAAAAAGGTAAGGTGTGGGAAATCCCGGCCAGAAAAAGAGTTTTAAGCAGATATCGGCAATGAGATCAGTCGTTGACATTTTGATTGGGCAAACTTGTGGTGGATGTCACGTTTGTTGCGGGTTGTTTTGTATTGAAACGCGTACTACTACCTAGTTGTTTCTTAATGAATGAAATTCTTTGCAAAAATGAAGGATGTGGTTCTTGATAAATCTATTATGTTGGGTTTTCGAGATTTCATATAGTTTTAGTGCCAAGGTTTCTTAACCCATGAATATCGCAATTCGAAGTTGGTTTGCCCAGCGACTGCAGACAGCTTATTAATGTCGCACTATAAAGCAATACGAGGACTAGTGGTAAAGGTTTTCGTAATCTTGAACCACGTTTAAATTGCGAGGATGGCATTCTAGTTTGCCCGCCATTCTCATAACTTCCACATCCCATTGATGGGGGAGGACTTTGAGCCTCGAAAAATAAAAAGCAGTGATACCCAAAGTGGTCTATGACAGCATGCAGGGGTCCGCGTCAGTGAAAAAAATAATTTGGGGGTCTACCGATTAATGACTCATTAAACCAGATCATGACTTTAATTTTAAAAGAAAATGTAATCAAGTGGAAACCAGATTTAGCATTTTAGCAGATTTATTTGCAAAATTTAATGAAGTTAATTTGCAGTTACAAGGACCATCATACCGGCATTTCTTGCCATATATAATTAAGCTAAGGAGTATAATATTGGACTTTTCTCAATTTGTCGCACACAATATGCCAGGAAAAGGACGTTTTAACCTACGTTCAACATTTAAATGCCCTTTATTCAGATTTTGAAACTAGGTTTGAGAATGCTTTGACTATATATATGATAAAACTACAGCAGGTAATTAATTAATAAGATCACATTGAAAGAAAAACAAATGTCATATTACAAGAGAAACTGATCGAAATAGGCACTAAGAAGATCTTAAAGTAAAATTTAGAAACGGATATCAGCAATTTTAGAAGCACCAGATTCATCTCTCCCACTAAAAGCATTTGTTTGTTACTCAGTTACTTTATGTAATAGTTATTTTAAGTTTTAATTAAATTTTAATTTAATTATTTAACACGTGTGTTCTTTGGTTTTAAACACTACACTTCACTACAGTTATAAATTAAATTATTTTGAAGTAAGTATAGCTCTATACCAGCTATCAAAAAGACATTCAAGTTAATAAATTTGCAAAAATTCTTTATTAGGTAAGTAGGCACCTAGCCAAAACCGAAAAACATAGCAAGGGGTCTATGAGACAAAGTTTGGAAGCATCTGATTTAAAGACATGCGCCCTTTACCCGGTGGAATTTCAGTAACACTAGGGCCCCGAACTCCACCTCGTGTCCATGAGAGAGAGAGAGTTGCATGAACATCACATCATTATACAACAACGAAGGCTATTGGCGAAGGACCTCATAACTTTGAGCCTCGATCAAGTGACGATGATCACATCTGAGCTGGAACCTCCTCTCCAGACTACCACCCCATGCCAACGGTAGAAATTTGAGCCTTGACAAATTTAACGTGCATTGGCACTCTTCTACATGGTGGGTTTCCAGTGGCGAGAGTGAGGGAATATTAACTTCGCACTATAGAGCTACACGATGCCAATATTAAAATATGTTAGCTTTATTACAAACATCCTTATAAAACTTTAAGGATGAGATAAAATTTTATATCTAGGGAAAAATCATGTACGGTAAAATAACATTTGCTTAGCACTGCAGAAATAATGACTAACTATGGAATATATTTCATAGAAGAGAGAAAGGATACATCCTCCTCACTTGAAAGAGATTCAAAATTACGAGGTCATCATCAATAATCCTTAAATTTTTTTTAAGTATGACGCTATTAAGAAAGTTCGATATCTGGAATTGAGTAGTCCAACAAAACTTGGTCTGTTCAGTACAAAGATATCAGAATGAGTGCAATTGAATTTAACTGAATACTGACAATTTACTGCGATTAAGAAACTGCCGGGGTCTGAGCGAAATAAATACGCTCAAAATATCCTCCGATAAACAAGCTCCTTAAACTTTCGAAAT
The DNA here is from genome assembly GCA_019973975.1 of Trichonephila clavata. Taxonomy (NCBI): domain Eukaryota; kingdom Metazoa; phylum Arthropoda; class Arachnida; order Araneae; family Nephilidae; genus Trichonephila; species Trichonephila clavata. Next base: position 60,701 of record BMAO01017170.1, read on the forward strand.
CATCCGCTTTTATAGAAGTTCTGTAGTTTGCGTCAGTACTAATTGCATGAAGAAATGCGAACTTGTAAGCAATTAGGGATGTTTTCACCATCTATTGAATACGTAGATCCCATCTGCGTCAGCAGAAAATCAATAGGGTATATATATATTTATAGTTTCCCCCTCTCATCTTAAAGGTCAACAAAATCAATTCCAGTTTCCGGAGAAGTATGATTGAAGGGAACCCTAGACAACTAAACTTTAATCAGGGTTATTCTGTTACTGATCATTAGATTCAAATTATGAATCCAAAACAAGTCTGTTTTTATCGTTCCTTTGTTTCTTACAAATTGGGATCTTTAGAGAGGTATAGTATTCCAATTAAGAAATGGGAAAGTGGTAAATATGAGCATCTGGTCTCTTGGAAGATGTTGAAAGTGTGTTTTCCCGAATAGCCTTGTTGCAGTAGCATACGTACTACTGTGTTAAGTGGATTGGCTAAGACTCCTCAACTCTCTTTATCAATGCAAAAGAATTTTCCAAGTTCTCATTTTTACTCTATTTAATCGTGTTTTTAACGTTGAACTAATTAAAATTCCATTATAATCTACAGTAAATTTCTCATACATGTTTCACGCAGTTTCTCATTCTGTTTCTATAGAGAAAAAAGAAACTCAAATTTTGAAATAATTTAGAAGTTTTTTTTAAGAATAAAAAAAATGAAAGAAATTCCTGCGTCTGCTGGAGTAAAGAGTCTATTAGATGAGCTTAGTGTGATCCAATGCTAAGAAATACAAAAAGAACCCGTAGAAATAAATTTAGGACAAATTTAATGAATTGTTACTTTTATAAAAATATTAATCAACAAGATTGTTTTAATAACAAATTGCATACAGTTTTAAAAAACACCCTTTTATTACGAACTAAGTTGTAACTTAATCTTTTAGTCGCCAAATCTGGAAATGGAATCTGAAATTAGTCGCCAGATGCGGGATGGGATCTAAAAATGGGAAATCCTTAATCCTGATCAAGACAATGGAACAAAATTATTAAATTATTCTATTGTCATCGGTCTTGGAAAAGTGAGCAACATTTCGAATTAATCTGACTTTTTAAAGTGGGTAAAAATAGAGCTCAAAGATTCCGTTACATACAAGTAAAGCTTATAAAAGGGTGTTAAGAAAAAGCAAACATTTTGCTTAATTTTAGAATGGTGTTCAAAACTACTTTTGAAATGAAAACGAAAAACGTGTCGCGAGATGCTTAAAAATAATTTTTTGAAAGTTTCGTAGAGATATTACGCACGAACTATATGCAATGCGTCTACAAACTTTGTTAAAAATTTTTGTTGTTTTTCTCAAATTAATGATATACCTGTGCTAGTTTTTGCGTTTATTTCCAATTCGATGGCCGTGGTAGCCTATGACCTTAATCTCGTGGCCAGCGAGTCGTAAATTTTGAGTCCTGAAGACTTACCGTGTATAAAGGAGCTTACACATTTCAAATCTGTTGTTGCCCCCAGGGCGGCCAATAGGAGTCTATATTCACGCTTCCACTGACCAATCGGAGAGCAAGCTCTAAGCTCTCACCCATGCCAAAAAAATTTCATCTCTACAGCAGTCAGATGAAGAATCATTGACACGCCTCCCGGATGCCATCGTCCCAGCCAATAGCCATGATTCCTGTTAAGCAGAAAGAAAAACCCCACCATCGCCATGCCCAACATCAAAGTCAACCAGGATATGGGACTGAGAACTGTTTCACAGTCCAGATGCCCACATTACAACGCCCATTCAAATCTGTTGTTTAAAGTCCCCATGTTAGCAAGACGTGGAAGTTTTACGAGTAGTACATCAGTTGAAATGTCGTCAGTGGGTCGAGGTTCAAGACTATGAGATCCGTCACCATTAGCCCTCACATTGTTGAAAAATGGAAAGTTGATAAAAAATCCAAATCTGACAATTTGTCTATCTTTAGGTATAATTTATGCACAAGCAAATGTGTATGATGCGATAATCTCAAAATTCCACATTAAACTTTTCGTTACTTAAACTTAATGATAAAAAAATTTAAGCAGCGAACTCCTTTCATAAAAAAAATGAACATAAAATCAAAAATGATTATACCTTTGTTTTCAAAAGAAAATAATCTTCTTATACTTTTCTGAATATTTATCAGGGCAAATGTCACATTCAACACCAAGCGCAAACAAAATGAATACGAAAGATTAATATTAGCGAAAGGTGTGCCGAAAGGGTTGAAGGACAGGAAAGGCGCTATTAGTACCTGTATAGGAAAATCTGCGATGTTTACCAGAAAGATTGTGTTTTCCCCACCAATTACGGGAGACTAATTTGCTTTACTGTAGTTTCTTTTTCATTTGAAGGAAAAAGATCGCTTCTATGATTTTTTTTATTGGTGGTAAGTTTTAAAATACACGAAAAAGGAATTCCATTATTAATCAAAACTATCTGTTCTGCTTGTATTAAGAATACTTGGGAAGTTTATACGAGACTAAAAACTGTCACTGTAACAAGCCACGTTATTTATATAAACGTAAAATCCCCAAATTATTCCTGGCTGTAAAATAACCAACTGTGTGTATGTTTATCGCATATTATAAATTTCCCCCGAGACGAGTAAAACCGTTAGGCAATACATTACATTCTAAAAGAAAATTCAAATCATGGGTGCCGATTGATGGAAAAACCTTATCCTTCATAACACTTTTAGAAGTTTATCAGCATTTTAAAAACAGGAGTATTTACCAGCACTGGCGAGAGTGAGTGAATATTAACGTCCCACTGTTCAGCTACACGAGGGCTTTTGGGGACGGTCCGCGTAATTTTGAACCATGGTCAAGTGACACGGACGACACCTGAGCTGGCACCCCCCCCCTTCTCCTAACTACCACACCACACCAACGGGAGGATTTTGAGCTCTCGACAGATTTAACGCGCATCGCTCCCCTACATGGCGGGTCTTCAGTGGTACTGGGATTGAACTCGTAACATGCTAGCCACGATCCGATGCCTAGACCACTTGGCTACCGCGGCCACGCACTGGCGTAGATAGCCCTCATGGGCTCTGTATCAAAACTCTTTTGGGACCTTTTTTAAAAAAGAAATAAGACACTTATTTCACAAATGTTGCACATATTGAGGCCCCTGTAGCTTGGGGGCCCCGTATTTTTTATACGATGCTCCTATAAAAAATTTTGCTACGCTCCTATTTACCATTTAAGCTACATAACTATACAATGAGATCAACAAATCTTTCAGTTTTGAAGTCAAATTTTGAGGACAAAATACCGAGATGTTGAGTGTTTATGGACGTCGTACTATAAAGCTACACGAGGGCTATTGGCCACAGACCTAATTTTGAACCATGGTAAAGTGACGAAGGCGACACCCGAGCAAGCAGCTCTCTGCTAAGTTCCATACCACACCAATGGAAGAATGTATGAGCCTCGACAGATTTAATGTGCAGTGGTCCCCTCTACACGGTGGGTCTTCAGCGGTAGAAGGTTCGAACTCATGACACGCCGGCCATGAGTCCGTCACCTTAACCACTAGGTTACCACAGCCACACTAGACTAATGAGATCAGTTTCAGTTGAGTACAATGATAACACTGTATAACTGGAGACCTGGCTAACGCCTTATGCTCCGACAGAATTTGATGAATATAGTAAATTTTGAAACTATGGGTTGATATTTTAGAAACTATGGGTTGATATTTTAGAAACTATTGGTTGATATTTTAGAATTCTTCCACTTTTTGGACATGCTCTATTGTCTTACAATTCGCTATTGCTGAATAGGACCATTCTTCGACCAATGAGATCCGTACTACGTGGGAATTTTGAAACATACAGTTAAAGTGCAGCAACTTGTTTGCCATTTAAAATTACCTTGTAGTAGGATCAAGTCTAAAATCCTTAATTTCAGGGATCAATTTGCATGAAGGTTAATAAACACTCCAACATTTTAAACAATATTACTCGCTATGCATTGGTGGCCACGGTAGCCAAGTGGTCAAGGTATCGGATCATGGCTGGCGTGTCATGAGTTCGAGCCCAGTACCACTGAATACCGGCCTTGTAGGGGAGCGATGCACGTTAAATCTGTCGAGAGCTCAAACGCCCTCCCGTTGGTGTGGTAGTTAGGAGAGGGGGTGCCAGTTCAGGTGTCGTCCGCGTCACTTGACCATGGTTCAAAATTACACGGACAGTCCTTAAAAGCCCTCGTGTAGCTGATAGTGGGACGTTAATATTCACTCACTCAACCCGTTATGCATTAGTGTAGAAAGCCTTTTGTGTCTCTCCTTAAATCTACTGTGTATTGACTATGTAAAAAATTAAAAGGTCAGTCCATCTTGATGAAAATTACTTACCTTGGAAAGGAAGTTGAAGAGGTCTGCAGAGAGAATCTGAAAAATATGATTGCATTTTAATTTTGAGGCAAAGAAAAAAAAAAACGAGATTTTACAAAATGATACGACATAAATTTTTATTAAATTGATTATATAAATGAAACAAATTTGCATTCGATAACATTGGTTCAATCTTTGAATTAACGCTCTACAGCTATGGGCTGTATTTTGTTGTAATTTTAAAACATTACGAAATGACCAGGACTGAACTGACTACCTCAAAATATTGAGATAGTGGACATAAAAGAAATTGACATTTAACTGAAAATACTTTGAGGCTTAGAACCATTTAACGCGCCGTCACTCTAGATGACGAGTGTTTGACGAGTTTATTGACGTCACACTTCGAAGAAACAGATCTTTTGGAGATGAATCTCATTGTTTTGAAATAGTCCAGTGATGAGGACACGGCTCCTGATTTAGCTCTCCACTTTGAACTTCACCTTTCTATGTCTACGTAATGACATTGAGCCATCAAATTTAACTTCTCTATATAGTAGCTGTTTAAGACTTAAGTCTACGAGTGTATAGAGGCTTCGTGACGATGACACTCGACCATACGAGCCTTAATGATATTAAGATACAAATTCACATCTAATAAACCTCTTTGGCCAGGATGTTCATGAGATTTAAATAAATCCAATAAAACACCAACAAATTGTAAAAAGCATTAAAATGCAAACACTGTCGGTTTCGATATCTAACATCCGGTTCGTTTTTGCTGCTCTCATTTGACATAAAAACTACTACAATTTCGTAAATAATTGAAGTACAAAGCAAATTAAGGTATTTCTGGAAAGCAGATAATTCAACTATATAAAATTTAAAGTAAAAAAAATTCGCCATTTTCATCAAAATTGACCTTTTTTTCACTAGTCAGGCAAATTAATGGAGATTTCTTCTATGCTGTCTAAAGCTGAATCATTTTGTATGCTAAAAATGCCCCGATATTCTAAACTGTAACACAGCATACCATTAAAAGTTTTCAAATTTATCATTCTAAATATTTTGTTCTGGAGCTTGATTATTACAGAGAAAACTTTAATTTATTAGAAGTTGGAATGAATTCTCAATCTTGCATTTCCACTTAATGCCATTTCATTACGCACATCTAGAATATGGAATGCGTAATTTTTTTCCCATATATTTATTCTAGTAATATTCTTAAAAAATTTTGCTTTCTTGTATTTTTACTCACCGCCTCCTATCAAGACTAAAATTTTTTTTTCCCTCGAGAGTCAACTGATAAAGAAAAACCATATTTTTTAAGGCGGACCGCATAATTCCATGAAGTTTCAGTATTACAAAATACTACGCAAGACACGCGAAACTATCATAGTATAAGGCCATGTATTACTATTACTAAAGATAAATTTCAGATGTATATACCTGTTCAAAAATAAAACGTCGCTAAAGAAAATTTTCAATGGCTCGTTTTGAATTTCTGGACAATACTTCCGAAGAATTTATTATAAACTTATCGGTGTCTAAAGAATAGCTTTAAAAAAGACAAAACCTCGTAGTATGGCTCATAAACAAAAGGTCTTGCGTTCGCTTTCAAGAGAAATCACGAAAGCGTGCGATGTACACGAAAACCTTCGTATCCAATTCACTATTGTGTTTCTTTTTGAAAATATTAGTTTATAAAGCACAAAGCATAATATTACGACCAAGAATACAGATATAAAATTAACATTATTAATGAGTTAATTTTTTTTTCTCTACACAATCCGATTTGTTTAGAAATCAACATTACAAAACGCAATTACATTGAATTTTTCAAAGCAGAAACAAAGGAATACATATGAAAACTAATGCAAATTTATTTTTGTATAGCTTTCAGGATTAAAAATTAAATTCATTCGTCATCATTATTTATATCAATTTACCTCCCCTCTCCAAGATGATACATCTTTCTCTAGCTACGTCTAACAGTGTCGTGCACAGGAATTTTTCAATGGGGAAGGTCTAGGGTCGAAAGACCACCGTTCTCTTATGCTCCACTACGCCCCCCAATTTATTATAATGATTTTGTCGATTTTCGGAATAAAAACAGTAAAAAATTAACCATTGAATAAATAATTAATTAGCATTATAATTTATAAAATTAAAAACAAACAATTAAATTTTACATACTATATGCGTAGGATTATAATCAATCGAAAAAGAAACCTTTGGTGTGGAGGGGGGAGTTCGGTCCCAGGACCCCACCCGTGTGCGCACGCCTCTGGCAATAGGAAATAAATGTCACCAAATATTTAAGGTATCCGACTGGTTGCGACAACTTTTTTTGAAAAAACTCTAGATATATGGATTTGTTGTTTTTAGATTTTTTTAGTACCTTTTAAGAAAAATATGCTAAAATTAAGAAGATAGAAAGAAATTATTACAACTAAAATCGGAAAAAATGGGTAAAAATTGACAAAAAATAGCATAAACGCGGCCCATTCTGTACCAAAGATTAATAAACAAATTTTCAATTCTGATGCGTTGCTACGTTATTCATGGTCTAAATGACCTTCAGATAAGAGATATTTTAATTTTTACAAAAACTAGAGCCCTTTATCTCAGTTATTATACGAAATTGCCTAAATAAACAGCGATTATATTCACATAAGGAACTGTAAATTTTGTAATAAAACAGTGATCTGAAGGTTAAAACACTTCGTATATTATACAAAGCTTACACAAAAAATGTCAGTTGATTATTATTTTAAAACTTTTTGAGCAATCGGTGGCCCCGTTTGATTATTTTCAAAAAATCACATTTCGGGTAAAACGCGTTTTAAAGTATGGCATCTTGCATCTTGCTTTTACTAAAACACTTGTAGTTTTTGTTCTAGTGAGCGGAAAATGATAAACTTGGTATTTTTATAAAGCTAATAAGATGGCCTGTAAAATAAAATCATAAAAAAATTGTCAATTTTTAGCAAAATTCACAATTTTAGGGTAGTCGGATACCCTTAACTGTAAATTTACCACAACACCATTTGGGGATCTTCAAGTCCCGTCAAGTTTCCTCTTCCACAACCACTATCATTTCATTCTTTAATCACTAAAGGATTGAGTTTATCAAAGCGGAACAATGCGATATATTCTTCGACGATGAACCTCCTATTTTTGAGCAAACAGGTGACTCTAGGACAATACCGCGGATAATACATCACTGACCAAATTTTCAAACAATACAAATGAAAATTTTGTAACAAGTCATCCGTTAACCGCCTATTTTGAATTCATAAGAGGAATTTTTATCGAGGCTGTAGACTATTGTATTTATATCTGAATGTAATAAAGCTCATCCGAACAAAAAATTTCTTCACACCTACATTCGGACTTTTGAAAATGTTAAATTTGCTTAACAAATTTGGATATCCCCACAAACGAATCGTTAAAAGGGGTCTCAGGGGTGTTAACTTTTTCTGGAGGGCTGAAAATATAAACAATATTCAAATACATATAACTTTTAAATTAAAATTAAATAACTCGAATCTTACACTTTAATTATAAGGGAATTAGGCTTCAAAAAGTGTAAAATGTTTAAAATATAATCATGATTTTAAAAATTATAAGCATATGAAAATAAGAAATTTTTTATAAGAAATATTAATTAAGTTTTACTGCGCGCATGCTATTTTCAAAAGTATTAGCTTTAATTACTAGCAATAAGTTGATTTATAAAGTTAAATGTATCAATATTACACCGTAGTAAATTTAAATAAACAGAATAATAAATTATATTTTTAAAAAATAAAAATATATATATTTTCAAAATTTTTTTAAAAAATTTCAATATTTTTCAAATATTTTGAAATACAAAAGACATTTTTAATTTACTAGGGCTTAAAGCGTATGGTACATTTTATAATTCTGTAAAGTTTTATGCCTCAAAAGCTATTATTTTATTAAATAGCGTGAGCGCAGTAAAACTTAATATTTCTTATAAAAAATATCTTATTTTCATATGCTTATAATTTAAAATTACGATTATATTTTAAACATTTTACACTTTTCTAAAGCCTCATTCCTTTATAAATAATGTGTAAAAGATTCGAATTATTTAATTTTAATTTAAAATAGTTATATGTATTTGAATATTGTTTATATTTTCAGCCCTCCAGAAAAATTTAACACCCCTGAGACACCTTAATATTGTGAGCGCGACCTATTTGGAGCCGCTCCTTTACCGTCTTGCCTACCTAAGGGGGGGGGACAAAGCATCACTAGAAACTTCCATAATAACTATTTTATTACTGTTCAAACACACTAATCAACCACAAGTGAAAATACAAGAGGAGACCCCAGGAGGGATATATAAAGAGAGCCATCTATTCTAAGTGAACCACTCTAAGTAAGCAAGCGCAAGTGATCTGTTTAATTTATAATTCAATCTATCTTAGATTCTTAAACCTTAATCTATTAATTTATTATAATAATAAACTCCCTTCCTAAACTCACGTTGTGGTAAGGAAATAAATCTCACTTACGAATCACCGCAAAAGTTCTCCGGCTCCTTCTATCTTACATTTACAAAACCTTGACTTTATATAGTCAAACTAATTTGAATATCAAGGTTTCTTCTTGAGGGATAGCTGTGAGTTAACGCGAAAGCTAGCCCCAAAGTTTCCCCAAGAGGATTTGTGATAAGGTCGCGTATAGATCCGTCACAATATTCTCTACAAATTGGGTCGATTTTAATTTACATTGCAGTCTGAAGCAACACGAGGGCTTTTGGCTTCAGACCTCAGAATTTCGGACCTTGGTCAAGTGAAGAGGAAGATATCCGAGCTGCTCCCCCCAATACAAAATTCTACACCATATTCAACGGAAGGAAATTTTTACTAACTGTTTGCTGATATTTGTTCGTGATTTCTTTCAACATGCAATTTGTTTTGAAATCTTGTTTGGTTTGGTTTTTAACAGAACCGTCCGAAATAGATTATTAAGGTAATGTTCTTTTTTTTTAAGGCTTCAATAGTTTATCACAACTTCAACATTATCCAAATACATTCTATCAATAAAAATGCCATTTACAAAAATAAATCCAAGCTATTCAACAAAAATAAGTTTAAGAGACTAATGTTATTTATAATTTCTCTTTTACCGTAGTTGAAAATTTATTTAAGGTATCCGACTGGTTGTGACAACTTTTTTTTAAAAAAAAAATGGAGGTATGGGGATTTGTTATTTTTAGATTTGTTTAGTACATTAAGAAAATTATGCTAAAATTTAGAAGAGAAAAGAAATTATAACTAAAATGTGAAAAAATAGGTAAAAATTGACAAAAAATAGCATAAACGTGGCCCCTTCTGTACCAAAGGTTTATGAACAATATTTCAATTTTTTCATTCTAATGTGTTGCTATGTTATTCATTTTTGAAATGACCTTCAAAACAAGAGATTTTCTTTTTTACAAAAACTAGAGCATTTTATCTCAGTTATTATATGAAATTGCTTTAAAAAACAGTGATTACATTCACTTAAGGGACTGAAAATTTTGTAATAAAACAGTGATTGATAAATCTGAAGGTTAAAACAATTCTACTATAATACAGAACTTACAAAATTTCAGTTTATTATGTTCAAAACTTTTTCACCAATCACCGGCCGCGTTTGAGCATTTTCAAAAAAACACATTTCGAGTAAAACGCGTTTTAAAGTATGACATCTTTCTTAAAGTAATGGCATCTGCTTTTACTAAAACACTTGCAGTTTCTTGTAAAAAACTATGATTAGAATATTTAAAAATTTATTTGTTTATAGTTTGATCAGTCATAAGCCACCCAAGTTTTTACTAATAAGCATTTCTTATAAATATTTAATAAGATTACGATTCTATATAAAAAATTAGATCTGTAAATGTTGTATAAAAATAAGACAGAATACATTCAATAAAAAGCATACTTTGCGTTAATTGTTCCCGTAATTTAAGTGGAGAATAACTGCTACTAGCAAATGTTGCCAGCCTACTCTTGTACAGTACTTTCTCAGCTAATCTAGTATATACGTGTATGATTACAAAGATAGGCGACTTTTACAAGTGGTTTTGTTCATGATTCAATATATCTCTTTTTAAGAAACCTCTTAAAGTACTATAACAATTCAAACATATTAACGTATCCGACGATGTTCGGAACCGCTATTTTAAAAAAACGTATAGAGGAATTAATATACAGTGAAAATCAATACGAAACCGAGGGGACAGATTTTTTCGTGTTAAAAGATACCGCAACAAAATATATTTAACAAAATTAAATTTATTAGAGTATATTTTATTGTCATAGATGTGTATATATGCATGTGTTTAATAAAAATCAATGAAACAAAAATATTCTTACGAACTTAATGAAGTTTAATAAAAAGTTTAGCAATACTAAAATCTTCAGAAATTTCCGTTTTTGACTTTTGTTTTTGATCAACAGCCTTAAGAAGCTTCATTTTCGTTCTAAACGAAATAAGAGTTTGCCCCCCCCCCTCCCCGAGCTCTTTGCCATTGTGTTCGTAAAAAAATTCTTCAAATAAAAAAGAAAAACACGAACCAAACTCACTGATTTTTACTCAGACTGATGTACTCCTTACCGAATTCCAAAGCCAACTGAAAAGAAATTAAATGTTTTTGTGCGGCGTTTGTAGGGGGAGAAGGAGGATGAGAGAAAGTAACGTAGATAAACAGAATTTGCTCGTGTAACGGGCTATACCATCACCTCGGCTATACCGAGGGCACTTCAAAGCCAAGTTGGCCTCCTTTCTACGAAACCATCTGTCATTTCACACCCCTCTTAAATCTATCCTGGTGGATCGTATTTTCCGTATTTTGTTGATTCTCAGATGAGAAATCTTTTAGTCTTAAGAGAAAATGCATAAAAATACATAGTTCATCGGGACTGTTTTACTATTTCGTGTAAACCTATATTTTGTCTTAAGCGTTTTCGAGCTAAAGTTATTTCACTGTACATATATTTAGTGTCATGAATTAGAATACGTAAAATAGTTTTAATATTTCAAAAATAATGCATTTTTGTCAAAAGAAAAATGTAGAATGACATTTTGAAAACATTTTCCTTTTATGAAAAATGCTTCTATAATATTTTCCCTATTTCGAGCCTAAACTTCTGTAACAGAGCCTAAACTAGGACTTTTTTTTAAATAAATAATTTAGAAGTGGATTTATTCACATTTTTATCGATCAATACAGAAATCTTTTTAAAAAACTGGTTATTTCCATTGATAGTAACTATGAAAAAATGAATTTTTCAAAATTCCTAGTTCAAGCTTTGTAGAGAAGTTTTAGCGATATATCAGTTAAATATTATAGAAGCATTTTCATTAAATTAGAATGTTTTTAATACGTCATTTTTTTTTCATTCAGCTAAAAAAATGCATCTGAATAATTATTGTAAAGATATCAAAACAATTTTATACGTATATTCTAATTCAAGTGACGCTAAATATTAAATTAGTCATTTACACGCTTTTTTTTTTATAAAATAACGGTTCCGAAGCTAGTACGATACCTTAAAAAGGACCCAAAGAGTAATTATAGACCTTGATCAAGGAGATCAAATAAATGGCATGTGCCTATCCTCTAAAAATGCAGATGTTGGTCAACTCAAGTTAATATCATTTTTCCAAGTGAGTGAATATTAAAGTCCCACTGTTCAGCTACACGAAGGCTTTTGGGACGGGCCGCGTAATTTTGAACCATGGTCAAGTGACGCGGACGACACATGAGCTGGACCCCTCTCTCTCCTAACTACCACACCACACCAACGGGAGGACATTTGAGCTCTCGGCAGATTTAACGTGCATCGTCCCCCTACACGGTGGGTCTTCAGTGGTACTGGGATCGAACTCATGGCACGCTAGCCACGATCCGATGCCTAGACCACTTGGCTACCGCGACCACATCTTTTTCCAAAGGGGCTGTGGATTGGTGTTTACCATTGCAGACCTAATAGCAGTATCATTTTTAATTGCGGCATAATATAGGTGGAATACCAGTCCCCTCAATGTAATTTTGAAGCCTAGTTTCCACCCCAGAAAGAGGCACCCGAGCTCTGTTGATGCGAAATGGTATTAGGAATTTAATTTCGCCGAGAGTACCCAAGCCTAACAGGCACTCTAGGACATGCCGTATATTGATACAACGTGGACGCTGTCGATTTTCCGCATCATGAAAATCCCTCGACTTGGGTCGGGGTCGAACCCGCAATCTTAGCCGTACAAGTCCTGCGACAAACCAACTACGCCACTCAGTCTGTGAATTTTATAATTTAAATTAAGTAAACTTTTATTGATCCAGACAGCAATTTAAAAATATGTCTACACGTTCTCTAGATTAGCGATATCTTAAGATATATAAAATGCATAACAAGACAAGGTTTATTTAGTTTTAATGTAAACTATAGGCAATAGAAAATTTCAGTCTAAACATTCTTGATAAACCCTTTTAACATGCAATCAGATACATTAAATAAAGACAGTTTATATTCACAATAGTTTATTTTGCTATTACATTAAACTAGTAAAAATTAACCATTACATTAAACTAGTAAAAATTAACCATTACATTAAACTAGTAAAAATTAACCATTACATTAAACTAGTAAAAATTAACCATTACATTAAACTAGTAAAAAATTAACCATTACATTAAACTAGTAAAAATTAACCATTACATTAAACTAGTAAAATTAACCATTACATTAAACTAGTAAAAATTAACCATTACATTAAACATAATAAACAACAGTAAAATAACATTAATACTAGTAAAAAATACCATTACATTAAACTAGTAAAAAATTAACCATTACATTAAACTAGTAAAAATTAACCATTACATTAAACTAGTAAAATTAACTATTACATTAAACTAGTAAAAATTAACTATAACAGACTCTTCATTTAGCTTTCTCACAAGTTGGCTAAAATAACACGACTAAAATTAATTAAAGAAATAAATATGAATTTTTTAAAATATTGGTACATTTGCTGAAAACTTCTTAAACTGCGAAAACATTAATTTGTAATTTAATCATTTAAAAAGAACGTAGAAATATGCAAAGTTAACGGGAAAAAAAGATACAATATTTAGAAATTTAAACGAACTGGTTAAAAAGTAGAAATAAAATTAACTTTCCATGTAGGGAGTTTACTAATATTGAATAGCTTTATATTATTATTCAAAAGCAAAATGTAGCTTAATATCAACATTTCAAATTTATGTTAATCTCTGGTTCAGTAAAAATCAAGTTATTGAAACTATATACTAGTTAAAAATATGTTAGTTACACTAAGGAATAATGTACCAAATTATTAAAGCGTAAAAATGCAGTCGTAATTATCCGATCCTGCAACGATAATATTTAGAGGTCTTACCTGAATATTCTATTGAGCTTTTAGGAGGGAAAATAGAGAAGCGCCTTTATATACCCCCTCAGAAATTGTTTTGCAATGTCAAATGATGAAATAAAATTCTAAAACGATGACAACCGTCTTACTTCACATGACGCACTGCATCCTGGGTAGAAGGGTGGGAGGAACTAAACACCAACATCCTCAAATATCTGGTGGTATAGCGTCTAAAATATTTCATAAAAAAATTTTTTAAAAAGGTTGCACTTATATTGCAAGTGATTCGTCAAGTGGGAGGTCACAGAAACGAAATAGAACCCCTAACACCGCAAAAGTTGCGAGAGGGTGGGTGTGATGAAATAAAGTGAAATGTGGTGTTAGGAAAATAAAAGTTGTGAAAAAGAGGATATGGTCAGTGTTTGAGCTTTTTAACCGATAAAAAGTTTCGAATGTAATTTTTTTTTATCAGCTTTAACGTAGAAGTAAATTATAGTTTAAAAAACTAAAAAACACTCTTTTATGGTTAATCGAACTAAAATTTTTTTAAAAAATCATTCTTAGTATAAGAATAAAAGGATTAACGAGAAAATTAATGTCATTGGGTAAAGCGTGTGGTACTCTGTATCAATAGTTATAACTTCTTACTAGTTCTATTCGAAATGTTGAGTTAGTGCAAAATGTAGTACAAAGCACCTCACGCTTTTACCCCAATGACATTAATTTTCTCGCTAATCATTTTATTCTTATATTAAAATTATTTTTTACTTTTTGTTCGATTAGCCATAAAAGCGTATTTTTTAGTTTTTTAAACTATAATTTCTATTTCATTTTTTAGTTCGATCTACAATAAAAGCATGTATTTTTAGTTTTTAAACTATCATTTATTCATCGATGAATTAATCTTAAATGCTTCCTTTTTTAGAATCTGGAATACCCATTGATATCCTATCAGTACATCGATACGGCTTGGTTTATTATTTTTTTCACATGCGCCAGTCTTTCTTTTATTTCTATTTTCAGAAAAACTAGACAATTGTTTACATTATGGTAAGAAAGTGCTGACGCACACTCACACGTTTTTGCTTTTAGGGTTGTAACTTAATTTTTTAGTCGCCAGATCTGGAAACAGGATCCGGAATTAGTCCCCACAAATCTGGAAATGGTATTATGAATTAGTCGTCAAATCTGGAGATCGATATTCCTGATGATCCTGATCAGGACGATGGAACAAAATTATGAAATTATTGTATTGTTATCGGTCCTTGCGAATTTCGAATTAATCAGACCTTTTAAAGCGGTAAATATATCGAGTTCAAATATCCCGTTACATACAAGTGAAGCTTATAAAAGCATGCTAAAAAGTGGATAACATCTTCACCGGAATTTATCTTAGGTGCTAAAAAATTTCCTTTTATGGTGTTTTTTTCGCGATGAAGATGATGTATGATTTAAGTTTAATAACATATTCTGACTTTTAAATGTAATGTACTGAAAAGGCATCTCATTTTTCTGTATACCAGACAGTACTGTTTGGTTAAAATTATTTTTTTCAAAGTACTAAATCCACTTATGTTATTCATACAGTAATATCAAATATTTTTATTTTAAGCTTAAGTAAAAAACAAGTAATATAAAAAAAATTTAAGTAAATCCTATTAAGTTTTGTTTTAGTTACTTTTTATTAAATAGAGTTGCCATTAATATAATTATGTATATATAATATTATATATATATATATATATATGACAATCACAATATTAAGTGACAAAATAAAAAGCGATTTTCCTTGCAATTTTCCACTTTCTTTCTATATATAGCTTTGGATTATTATATATGTATTTGCTTGTTACCACACTTATTCATTAATTAAATTTAATTATTCGAATAAAATAGTAAATTAGAAAGAAATCACATTATCAGAAATTAGGCCATCCCAGGTGGGATTCAGACCTAAGACCTTTGGATTAGATGTCCAATGCGCTTTAGGGACACAACGTGCGACTTCCTTTTTTTCTATGGTGTTGAACTATTATTTTTGTGTGTTTGTTTCTTTCTTTTTATTCATTAATTTAATTAATGAATTAATATTTGAAAAAACTGCATTAACATCAAGTATCATTCATTACAAATTTAAAAATATATATTTAAACTTGAGTGGATTAATAAAAGTGTTTTATTAACGATTGAAAATTTGAACATATATATATATATATATATATAGTAAACGTCGTTTATCCGAACGTTTATTATCCGGAGCGTCAAATATCCGAACTAAGAGAATCAGAGACCTTGCAGCGAGAAAATGAAGGTGTACAATGGTACAGCGAAAAAGAAGTGATTATTTTCCACAATAAAGGTAAAATTGCGACATTT
>BMAO01017171.1:0-57469 GCA_019973975.1 Trichonephila clavata
GATAAAGATTTAACGACAGACAGTCCAGCTTGGCACTGGTAGGACTTGCCAATGACACAGAAGCAAAGCGAGTTTGCGACCATGACTACTCGACGACCTGAACGAGATATACATTCTAAGACTGACGTCTAAAATTTTGAAATACGATTATGTAAACTGGTTTTAAAATTTATATTTGATTTTAAAACTCAAATATTAATTATTGACTCGATAATTCAGATGTTGGAAGGAGAAAGACTTAATTATCAAGAGGGTAAAAACTTCCAAAATACACTAGATAATTTTTGCTACATTTAAATTTGGGACTATTAAAACACATAATATATGTATAAACTATTTTAAAGTATTTTTAAAAGTACATATTATACAATATAAATATTATATAGAAGTTAAAAGCCCTGTATTAAAAGAATACATTCAATATATATTCAAACATAATCCTACGCATCTCTTTCTTCTTCACAATAGGTAACATTCTCTTTCTGAACACATGTCACAAGGCGACATGTGTTAGTTTAGAAAGAAGTAACGGCTGACAACAGGTGCGGCTGGTCTATTGTCCACTTGAAGAAGGAAAGCACTAAAAAGGGTATTTTCCCGATGAACACTAAGAAGGGTAACAGACAGATGGTCATTGAAGGCGATGTTATGGGAGGCAAGCAGAGACAATACAACACAAAACTTGTAAGCTCCAACCTGTTTGCTACATAAGATATAATGACATATTGTTTTATAAGATAATCTCGAATTATTACATGTTGTAGTTCACAGCCACAGATTTACTTGGATTATTGAGGTACCAAATGTACTGTTTTAGGCCTGAAATATAGTTTAGGACTGAACATATACTTGAATTATCAGAGTGTTCGTATTATCGAAAGTTTGAATTATCAAAAGTCGACTATTTGAAATTTACTGCTTTGCTTTATTGTTCCATGCTGCTTTATGTTTCTACAGAATAAATGTTTAATTAGAGAGATGCGGTGTGCTACCTTTTAAAAATATCAAATAAATAGTATGCGGAAACAATGAGTATTTGATGTTACTGAAAACCATGATTTTTAAAACCTAGAATATTTGGTATACACATATTTATATATCACCTATTGTTATTAAGGATAAAATTTAAAACTTTCATAGAGCCTAAATATTTTACATCATAAATTAGTAAACCAGAACGCTTAATTTTAATGGAATCATTGTCTTGTGTTTTCATTGAGGGCAATTATGTAAATTATACTGATTGCTAAATAACAAAATATTATCTTCTTTAAAATACTAACGAATTTTGAGGTGTTTCACTAAAAGAAAATATGCATCAAAAATAAGTCTGCTAAGAGATGCTAGTATTTATCTATCTATGTTTTTATTTCGTTTTATATTTTGTAACATTATGTTTTAATTGAACTTGGAGGCATGAGTATAAAAAGTGGATAAAATAAGTTTTCAAACTTACACAGTCCAGATTTATAGAGAGATAATATTTATTAAGATAAATTGGTTAAAAGTGGCGTTTTATTGAGGAAATTGTTTTATGATATTTGATTAGAAATTTTCAGAATATTTCTTTTTAAACTATCAGTAATTTTCACAAGCAATACATATAATTAGGTAGAGCCATGTTTCTGAAAATAGTATTTATTGTAAAAATATTTATCTTTAAAAATGATATCTAAAGTAAAACAGTATTTTAATTACAAATATTTATTGCTTATTTTATCATTTAAAAACGAAATTAAAAGTTTTATTTTTAGGTACCAAATGTACATAAGTAAATGATATTATATGCTGAATTTGGCACAAAATTGCTACTGCTTTTCCCTCAGATTACGGTACCAAAGATTTCATATATTATTTCTTTACGTTATTAATAGAAGGAAAATCCAACTAATGATTTCATTGAAAAGTGAGAAACAAGAGGTTTTTCATGAATTATACTGTTCCATCTAATCTATGTGACCATTTGGCATTGCATTATGTACTGATGGTTCTTCAAAATCTCTGCACTTTGGAGAATGTAGATTATAGAAGTTATATTATTTCATATTTTAATTGCACAATTCATCACATCAAATAATGATGTATTAGTTAAACAAGCTTATCAATTAAAATTTATACATAATTTAGTATATGAGCTTGAAATCTACTAAAATAAACCATTTTAAATTACTATTTTCGAATAATTTTATAATAATAGCAGTTTCTTATGACATAATTTGAAAGAATATTACATGATTGAACTGAAAATGTCATATTTACTTTGTAATATTTAAATATTTTCTAAAACATTCACAATAATACGATTCTTAAATCTAAAATGTATTATTACCACTACAGTTTAGAAAGTAGCTTTTATGAAATATATCAGCAACATAAAGCTTTACAACTACGAGTAATAATTGCAGATTTGGCTGCTAGAATTCTCCACTATTTTTGAAACTTACATTTAAAAATCATGAAACAAATATTATACGATATGATTAAAGAAAATTAATCTAGAGTTAAATAATAATCTACTATAAATGAATTAAGATGTCAGCATGTTTCATTTTCATTTACTGGAAAATTTTACTGTAAGTAATTTAGAATACGGTAGCCTAGTGGTCAAGGTAACGGTCGCGTGGCATGAGTCTCCAGCCTGAACCGCTGAAGACCGCCGTGCAGAGGGGTCGATGCACATAACATGTCGAGGCCCAAACGTCCTCCCGTTGGTGTGGTGTAGTTAGGATAAGGAGGTTCATCTATGTCGTCTGCACTTCACTTGACAATGGTTTCAAAATTGTGACGTCTGTTGTAGCTCGTATAGATGAATAGGTGAAATATAGCAATCACTCCATAGCGTAGAAGAATTGATTTTCAACCGAAACTACTGAACTTCGAATACTATTACCTCAAATTATTAAGATGCATTATCAGCAAGAAGAGCAAATTGAAATTAATATAGGATTTCAACGATTGAATGATCTGAATACTTGTTCGATTCTTCTATTGAACCTGAAACAAATAAATTGTAGAGATGAAACATAAGATAAACACCACCCTATTAAACGAAATGGAATATGACTAACTAGGAGCCTAGTTGCATAAAGCAAATGATTTTTCCAAAACGAATTGAATATTTTACAAACATAAGTAGACGATAAATAAAAATTACGAGGCTCAATCAGTATGTCGGCTCATTCATAGATATAAAAATTATTCTTTATGAGAAAATTGAGAATTAGAAAACATAGTTCTTTACACCTTCAGGAATGAGCTTACAAAATATTTTAAAATTAATACAGACTATTAGGAGCATTTAAACAAACCGCACTAAATTCGACGAAAATTACGGCAAGATAAATTAAAACGTCAAAACGTCACCAGCAGATTGTCCATTTAAACAGAATGTAAACTAACGGCCCGTAAGTTTTCAAACGGATATGTTGAAATATTTTCCAGTTGTTTCTAATTTTAATTTGATCTATTTTAATTAGAGAAGGAAGCTTGCAACTCAACACAGCCCTAGTTCGAACAATGTTTGTTTACATTTGTATCATACTGTTTGCCCGCTTTAGAGTTCTATTGCAATTCTGATAAGTTTTTAAAATTTTTGTTCTATTTGCCATTAATTTGCAAAAATGTCTACAAAGCACAACGTAGAGGCAGCACTATCGCCGTAAGAGAAAACGTTTTCATAATAACCAGTACACTGCAAAGTATCAGATAAGCTTGATGTTGATTGCAGTATCTGCTTCAGCTAAGAAACTGTGCAAAGAAAGGATCTTGATAAGGAAGTAAGAATTTCAATCAATCTACTTATATAGATTGATAAACATTGATGGTTTTATTATCTGAACTATCCTGTAACATGTCCTAACTGCAATACTAAAGCAGTTCTGCAAAAGATTTGTATGGATTGGTATCTGAATTTTATGTTGAATGCCACTATGCAGTACACTGTCCACTTTCAAAGTTCACCAGTTACGTTTCCAGGTAAGGACTATAGTAACACACGAATAACCTATGCTATGCGCAATAGTAGGGCAAGTTTTGTGGTATAAACATTTTTGCCCAGCAATGGATTTGCTCAGTGTCACAAAAGGCATATGAAAGATCCTCTGCGGAAAATTAATTTGACCTGATGTAGCAGCAAGACGACTCATGAAGAATGCTGCGAAAGAAGAAGATAGCTTGGAAGCTGGTGAAATCTGCATCAATGGTGATGGTACGTGGAAAACACGCGACACACTTCACGTATTGTGTAGTGTCATTGGAGATATTACTGAAAAGTATTGATGTTGCCATTCTTCTTCATATTAAAGGATGTCGGCGAGGTCCAAAATCTGGATGTTCATATGAGGAGTGGAAACTAAACATCAACCACACTGTGTAAAGAACCATATTGGTTCTTCCAGTAAATGAAGTAGACGGACAGTTAGATTTTCTAAACGAACAGTTCCAATAACGAAATGCCAAATATATCAAGGTATCGGTGATGGGATACAAAACCTTCCCAGTGTTTCAAAGGACAGTACCATATGTTCGCCTGAAAAGTTGAATGTGTGGGCCTGCCAAAAGCGTATGGGTGCTAGGCTGCGAAAATTAAAACAATGAGTCGTGGCCAAAATTATCAGATGGTAAGAGTATCAGCGGTAAAAATCGACTGACTGATAGTTAATTGACACAATTACCACCTATTATGGCAATATTAGACAGAATCGCAGCTCTGCTGAAGATATGTCAGGCTATATGGGCAATTTATTTTCATTATAGGTCCACTGATGATGAACCTATGCATCACTTCTGCCCAGTCGGTGATACTTCGTGGTGCAAATATCAAAAGGCAGTTGCTACAAACAGTGTTTCTTTATTTAAGCATAAAAATACTGGGCCAATTGCCATAATGGATAAAATAAAGCCTATAATAGCAAAACTATCTGCACCAAAATTGCTCAAAAAATGTCTGGGAGGTAAAACGCAAAATGCTAATGAGTCATTCAACTCGACTATTTGGAAGTATTGCCCCAAAACTTCTGGATCGTCTAAAAATATTGTTGACATAGCTGTAAATGAGGCAATAGTAATGTTAAACGAGGGAATGACGGGGCGTATAAAAATAATGAAAGCTCTTGGCTTTAACATAGGGCATTTTGCTGTTACTTCTGCCTTTCGGGCCAATTATGCACGCATAAGAAATGCAGAAATTAAATTAAAATCATATACGTTAGAGACCCGTAGGGCTAGCAGAATGAGAAGAAAAGCCACAAATGAGCATTTTGCAGAACTAGAAGGTCCTACATATGAAGCAGGATCATTTTAGGTATTATGTATAAAGTTTTATTCGAATTATTGAAAAGTCAATCTTTAAACTTGATTTTCTCAGTTTCAGTTTTTTACACTTTCCCGCAAGATTGTAAAAAAAGTTTTTAATCTAGAGCTACAAAATTTGGCCTGCATATTCTAGTCATAGATCTTTATTCTGTATGCCACTATTATGGAAAATGGATCAATACATTTTTATTTGCAACGGTATAAAAATTGAAATTTAAAAAAAAATTATTTTGTACACATTTTTTAATTTTAAAAAATATTTAAATATAAGATATCCTTCAATTCATTGGTATACAGAATGAAGGTTACATTTAGCTACAGTTTAATGCAATAATTGAGATTCTAAAGTGTATAATTTAAAAATTATCTTGCGGGAACATGAGGTAAGTAATTTTTTTTTTAAAATTTGGTATACATATTTATCATCTCTTTAAAAATATTGTATTTATTTAAGAACAAAATTTGTCTAGTTTTCTTAAAGTTTATACATTGTTATAGATAATATAAAAAATTCAGATCAAAATAAGCAAAATTTGTTAACTTATGATGAATCGTAACATGTATATGGTAACGAACAATTTTTTTTCTCGCAAGGTACTATGCCCCCTTAACAAAAGAAAGTTGAATTTCTTTATTCTCGGCAAAATAGGAATATTTAAAAGAGTATCTCTAGGTTACCAATTTATTTTCTGTTCAACTCTAATATCATAATAATAAAAGTCATCATTTAATAATTTTAAAATTTGCATCTAGAATTTTACTCTTATTTTCTTCAACAATATGTTTATTATCTGTAAAGTTTCTTTTCAGAATGTTCCTATAAGCAAAATTGTACTAGTTTACGTATATAATGCTTGCATAATCAAAAATATAATGAATTTATAACATGGATAATAGGGGGAACCGAAAAAACTTTTTTCAGAATTTCAGAATCTACGTGTATGAAAAAGATGTTCTACCGTAAAGAGATGAAGGTAAAATTAAAATAAAAAAGTTTATTTTCATGTTAAGTACTCAGAGACGTCTTAAGGAATGAGCCAACTGGGCCCGGGCCTAGGGCCATGCCTTCGGTAGGGGCCTCGTTTCGTTCTCGACTCTGTCTTGATGAGATCATGATACGGATAATTTTAATGGTCAAATATTATTCTCGTGCATATTCTCCGAAAAACATTGAAATTCAAACTAGTAAAAATGGCAAGTCTGTATTATTATGTGATGGCAAATGTCCATGTCTAGGCTTAGGCCTAATACCTTAAACAATCATTCAACTCATTTAGTCGAAATGCGGCCATCGGTCGAGCTGGTTTGTGCCTAGATTTTTGAAACTGTTATTCGTGCACAATTATTTATAGGTTCTAAATGACCGTTTGAATGAGTATCTGACGATGCATATTATATTCTGTCTACTTTTAAAGATTTCCTTTTGCCTATGGGCCCAGGGCCTCAAAGAGTCTTAAGACGTCCCTGTAAATATTACCGTAGGGGGAATGGGATTTATGTGTTGGATCTTTTTATGACAGATTATAAGTCAAAGTATACTTTTTGTAAAAGTGAAACAGGCCTTTTAGTGCTTTTTAACATTTATTGCTTTGAGAGGACACCTACTAAATAGTTACAAGAAAAAAAACACGAGATACATTTAACAGCTGCTTCAGTATTAAAATATAAAAAAAATAATTTTTTGAATCTACTGTCGAAATGAAGCGCACGATAAAGCGGAAGACGAAAACAGCCTGGATCGGACTGCGAGGATCGACGGTTATATCTTATCTCTAATGTCTCATTCTATGTTTTGACTTTTCATACACAACTCTGACATCAGGGGAAACTTATTTTCCGATTCACCCTCGTATGAGGGATTTCAAACAGATTGAAATCGAATATTAGTTCAGAATAAATATGCAAGATTCAACAAAAAAAAAAAAACAGTTCTTATCAATAGGATATAAAATTGAGAAATATTGAGAAGCACTGTGCTTCTCAAACTCTCAATATTGCGACCCTATTTTCAATTGTAATTTCCATTACGCCCCCTCGCCATACAAGTACAATGTATTGAATTCAATAATAATATACTTTGACGCTAAAGATACATTACCACTTTAATATGTATTACAAACCCATGGGGTCACTGGTAGTTATTAAACTTGTTCTTAACTTAGTATTGTTAAATTAATTATCAAATACATTATGCAGTACTGATACATTTATAAGGGCATTATATCAGTGTAAATATGTATTTTATTTCTTATTATGTCGTAATGCATTTTGTTTTACTTCCTTTTAGAAGATTAACATTTTTATTTTTTTAAATAATCTTTTGCTTTCGTCTTTTCGACATGCTCGCGACCCCACCTGGGGCTACCACTCCCCAATACGGGGACGTAAATTTCTTATTATTTATTCATTAATTAAATTTAATTGTTCTAATAAAATAGTATAGTAAAAAAAGAAATCACGCAGAAATTAGGCCATTCCAGGAGGGATTCGAACCCACGACCTTTGGATTAGATGTCTAACGCACTATCCATTGAGCTACAGTTGATCTATTGAACTGCTGTTGGACTATTATTTTTGTTACCATTTATTCATGTTTAATTTGATTATTGTGAGTTAATTTTTGTTAAAACTGTTTTCGCATCAAGTATCATCCACTACAGGTTTAAAAAAAATGTATTTAAACTTCAATGGATGAATGGAAACTATTTTACAAGCGATTTAAAATATGAATAAGATTTATATAGGCAAGCAAAGAGTGAACTAATTGTAGGAATTGAACAAAAAAATCAAAATATTAAAGAACACATTTGAAATACTGGTGAATTCTAATGAAATCTTTTTTCTAAGAAACAAAGTATATATGAAATAAATCTGCAGAGTTTAATATTGGTATCTTCAAACTTTCACGCTCGAGGGTCAAAAGAATAAATTCCATCCACAGGGGTCCGCAGGCCATACAACTGTCAAAAATATATTGTAGTAAAAAAATTTGTGTAAAAGAGGGAGGTTCGTTTTACAACTGATTCTAAGGGAAGAGATGGTGTTTACAGATTTTTGTCGATATTAAAATATCGGTTGCAAAGAAAGTTAAATGAAATTCGAATTAAAAAAAAATTTCAAACATGTTAAAAATACAAGTCTACTATTTTTCCGAAATTTTCTGAAATCTTATGCATAGTCAGATTTTTTATATTTAAAGTTATTTAAAATACAGTGAAATTTTTGAAAAATTAATAATTTTCAGAAAATTTTATCTTAAATAGATATCAAATATATCAGTGAAATGTTTTAAATATCAATAATAGCAGAAATACTGCTGTTTTTTAAGACAAAAAGCAGGCAAGACAATTATTTTTAAAATTGCTTCAAATTCACTTCAATTGGACTAAAAGGCCACCACCCTGAGCCATTCGTGGTCCACGAGCCATGGATTGAAGATTCCTATTTTAATAGAACAAATTAAATGTCACAAGAATGAGTTTATATAATTTAATGAAGTTCTATGACATTAAATTCAAAATTTTGAAACAATTATCATATCACTAAAATTAAAAAAAAAAAGGATTTACATAAGTTTCATTAACATTTCTCAAAAAGATTTTTCTAAAATGAAATTGGTTTGTACTAATTACTTTTTAAAAAATATGGGAAGACTTCAAATTTCTTTTAATTTTTATGATTGGGTGGTTTATGATAGAAGCAATATAATAAGGGTATTTTATTTTATAATACTCAATCGAAAATGTCCATGCGTGAACATAACACGTCCCATAGCGATCGAATTCGACCCTTGAAAACCATTTGTAACCCAACCTTTGGGCAAAGTATATGTAATTTTTAATAAAAGTAAATATTTTTACAAAAAAAAAAGTTTTGAAATTAATGTTTTAATAAATCGTTTATCTGGCCCAATGATAGAGCTTTCTTGTCACTTTTCCCCTTATCAATTGATAATTTTTTTATATCAAATTTGATCATAAACTGTATCGACTTGGGAAAAAAGAAAGAGGATGCATTGTCCCATCTCTCTAAAAACATATTATTTTGTATGACTTTGACTAAATACTCTAATGTACAAATTTTTATAAAGACTTTAATTGAATAAATTGAGGTTTTTTAAATTTTCACACTATTAAGAAGATATTTTATCTTGAAAATTTTTAGCGTAAAATAAATCCGGGGGAATTGTTTAAAATAAATTCTGCCAATGGAGCTGTAAATTAGAGGTAGCAAATTTAAATGACATATTAATTAATTCCATTTAAGTAATTAATTAAAAATTATCGATATTTTTACAAAACTCTTATGGTTTCTTAAGCAGATCCTTTGAAAATTATAAAAGCTAAAATTTATATTTCATTCTTTTTATCGAATCTAATTTTCGGAATAAATCTCACACGATTGGTTTATTGACCTAGATGAAATGATAATTTTTTAAACTGTTTTTATTAGTTGAGATAAAATAAAAAAGTTTTTATTTATAATCTATACTAATAAAAGAAAGAGTTTGTGTGTTTGTGTTTTTCAGCTATTCCGGCCAAATTAAGCAACCCAGATGTATGAAAGTTGGCATGTAGAAGCTATAGGTCGTTATGCTATTAACCTCAAAGAGTTTTTTTTCGAAATTTGCTTTAGATTTTTTTTAAAATTCAATTTTTATGTGATTTTTCAGCTAAATAGAGATATGACGTCATCAGCTCTGTCAAGTTTTAACTTTGCGAAAATTTATATTTTGAGCAGTTTTGGAAGGGATTTTAGCACATTTTATTGTAAATATATTTATTTATGGTTGTATTTGTTCGTTTTTTCAACTCTTTGGGGAGGAATTATATTTGTTTTTCGAAAAAACCGTTGTCAAAAAATGTTTTTTCTAAATTTCATTTTTCTGATTGACAACACTACTTTGATAACAGTAGATTTTCAATGTTTTAAAATGTGAATCGTATTTGATTCATAACGTATTTTATCCTTTTCCGTACTATAAAAAAAGAGGGGGGGGGCAATATGTACCGTTAAAGTGTATAAATATTCCAGGTGAGGTGATTTCGTTTTTCGCTTATCTTTTGGCTCCGAAAATTTTGTGACGGGATATCAAACATCAGATGGATTGTAAGCCCGCCAACGTTAGTGGACAATACTAAAATTTCGCTACCGTATTAAATTCATGTATCTGTGTATAATTTTTGTAAAAAATTTTTCTTATCAACTTTTGTGATTTGTAATAATGTACGCTGGCCTAAAGCTACTATTTTTACTGCTGTGACCACTTTTAAAGATATTTACTTTCCATAAAATGTTCTATTTAAATTTATGTTCCTGATTAATCTTAGCTCTACTATGATTATCAAAAAAGTCTGATTACACTCTTCAAACCTTTTTGCTGTATCTGAAAATTTTTTGCTTCTCCATGTTTATAAATTTTATGTTATTCTTAGAGTCAATAATGCAAAAACATTAAATTTTTTTATATTTTAATATTTTCTGGCAAAATTAAGGCTTAATTTTCTTTTGTTTTCGATAACCTTTTAATCAAAATTAATGCTGTATTTTCTATTTTAATGTCTCACATATGCACATATTGCAAGTTGGCAATTGTTGCAATAATACGTTAGTACCTTTTCTTTTTGTTGTAAGCTAGATTCTGGTACTATTTTGCAACATCGATGAAACATGGAATTTAACGATAAAGGTAAAAAGCAATAATCTTTTTTGGTACTTACGTATTGTTGCAAAAATTGCCAACTTAATAAATGACTCGCCAAATTGGCAACCATATGCTTCATTTCATGTAATGTTGCCAATAGGTTGCAATAATATATAAGTACCATTGAAAATGACACTCCATTCAAACTAATTCGATTATCAGATTGCCAATATCATGATTTGAGTTTGAATTTATGATACTTACATGTAAGCGTCATCACAGCCAAATTGGCGCCATGCTAATCGCTCCGTAATATCAAAACAACAGATTCTTACGTGTTTTTATATGAAAAAAGAAACAGTCGGATTTTGCTGGTATATAGTGTGATTTGCTTAGTTCCAGTTTGGCTGTGGTGATGCTAATACGTAAGAACACGAAGGCTAATATGAATTTTTATTTACATATGACATTTTTTGACATATTTTATTTTTGTTCTGAGCTGTTTATGGTATTTTCGTCAAAATTAGACCTTGATTTTTATATTTGAGGTTGCTTCTTGGGTTCAATAAATGTCAAAATTTTTACTATATGTAAGGTTGCTTCATATATATTTATGCTTATTTTCTTTCTGTTTCAATTTTTCATGTTTAAGACTTTCTGTGATTTAAGTCATCAGAAATTCTTAAGCTGGGAAAGAAATGACTATAATAAATCTAATACCAAAAACACTACAGAAAAATCAAATGTATACATATAAAGGTCAAAATGAAAATAGAATAATAAACCTGACGCAGCCTTAAACCAAAATAGGTATTACAATATGAATACAATTGACTACATACAAAATAAATCAAAAATTTTTAAGCTGAAAAGAAATGACAAAATTAAATCTAAACCCAGAAATGGTTTGGAATAATCATACAAAATATAAGCAAAACAATGTATATTAAACTAATTTAGTTATTGAAAAAATATATAACAGGTTTAGCTGGAAGACTGATGCATCTTTCTATCAGAATACAGTCTTAAAAAAATTAGTCTGATTTTGGTGGATATAGCGTGATTTGCTTTGTGCCAATTTGGTTGTGGTGATGCTAATATGTATGAATAAAAAGGCTAATACAAATTTTTATTTATGTATGAGGTTTTCTTTTTGTTAAACTGAAATTAGTGAAGCTATCAATCTGCAGTTATATTTAGGCTATGTATAGCGTGAAACTAAGTCAGCATGACCATTTGGTCAAAAAAATAAGTATTTATGTATTATCGCAACCTATGATGGCATTATATGAAACGAAGCACATGGTTCCCAATTTAGTGCGGACAACACATAGGAAATTATTGCTGTTATCAACTTGGACGAGTTATTAATAGAGTTGGCAATTGTTGCAATAATACATAAGTACCAAAAAATCTTCCTATGATGTTTCAGTTCTTACATATTATCGCAACCTATTAGAGACATTACATGAAACAAAACACATGGTTGCCAATTTAACGCGAACAACACATGTGAAATCAGCGCTGCCAACTTGGCGAGTAATTTTGAACAGTGGCATTGGTCAATAAAATCTTAAGTTCCTACATTTCCTTCTGTTAAAAAAGGGTACTGTTTTTCCTGATACTAATGTATTAGTCACCACAGTCAAAATAGCTCTTTTTTCACCAAAATTTGATTTTTTCCCCATATAAGAATCTGTTAATTTGATATTGTGGTGCAAATTTTGCTGCAGTGACGCCAATACATAAGTACCATTTTCCTTTATTGGCAGATTCCATGTTTTTCCATTGTAACAAAAAAAGTAGAAAAATGCAACTGAAGAAAATGACACTCAATTCAAACTAATTGAGATTAACAGATTGTCAATATTGTGATTTTAAGTTAGAATTTCTATTCACGTATAAGATTTTGCTTATGGTAGTTTCATCAAATCTTTATTTATTTAAAGTAGCTTTTGGTTTGAATTAATATTATAATTTCTATACTATATGTAAGGTTACTTTTATATTTATTTGTTTCTTTTATTTCAATTTTAAATATTTAATATTTTCTGCTATGTGTTTTTTTATTGTTCAAAACTTTATGGCAATTCTATCAAAATTAAGGCTTACTTTTTCTGTTTTAGATAACGTTTTAATTTAAATTGATGTTATAATTCCTATTTCAGTGTCACAGTTGTATTTTTTCTGAACCATCCTTTTCTTGCGAATCATTGTTGGTACAGTAATTATGTGATACAAAGACTCAAAAAGTCTATTTTTCAGCCGAATAATAATTTGTGAGGCCTTTTGTAAACAGAATCTTCGATCATGATTACCTATTCATGACACAAATATCAAAGGTTTTTTTTTTTTTTTTTTTTTTTTTTTTTTTTTTTACAATCAATGAAACTACACCTTCACTTCTCACCCAAAATTTTTTTTGTCATGTCCATTTCTTCACAAGGAAAAAAAAAATCTGTTAGAAAATTTATGGATGAACACGGAAACTATGGATGCGATTAAATGCTCATCAAAGTAATTTTCCTTCTGACAAATCTGTTCATATGCAGATTGTATATATACACATGCATTGTATACATTTTTTACATATAAATGTTGTATGTTTTACATATCTATGCCATTTTCTGTTGTTGAAGATAAATATTCATCCTTCCTAATAATAATTCCTTCATGAGCACATTCAATATTTTGTTCAATGTAGAGAATATTGCTTAAAATATAACAGAAAGAAAATGACACTGAATTCAAACTAATTGCTCTTAACATGTTGGTAATATCGTGAAGATAATGCTTCATATTTATGAGGAACCAGTATGTACCATGTTTTTTTTTTTTTTTGCGTGTCGCTGTTTTTTGCCTTATGGTCCTTATGACCGATAAGAATTCATCTTTGTTTTAAATGAGAAAAAGTCATAAATTTAACAAAAAGCTATTTGCTGAAACTATGATAAGGTGACCTTGAACTAATATTCTCATATTTTCTTTGGAATTCCATTTTGACCAGATTTTTCGTCATGACTTAACTTTGCTTCTGGCAATCTTGCAAATCAGAAAACTGTATCAGGTGTGGTCGCAAAAATGTTTGCACAGAAAAAGGATGCACCTTGAAAAGATTTTCTCATATTTCCCTCTGGGTTTCTTTAAAATTCAGTGTTGAAATGATTTTACGTTGCTTCTGATAATCTGTTCCTCACGTCGTTTCTTGGAGATCATATGCTGTTGGTTCTGGACTATTTCAACGGGGACTTGTTTTAGGTAGCTTTTAATTTTAGTTCATACTAATTAAATTTTTTTAGTATTGAATTACATGTAATACTCTATATTAGATGTATTGCAGAGATGTTAGATAGTATTATATAAGGTATACGTGCAATGCTAATTTAATTTTTTTTCAGTTGAAGGCTTCCTAATATTTTTTATTTATGATAGCATTTAGTGAATCAGTTTATCATCATTAATTTTTTCTTTCGGTTCATCTATTGCAGGTTATTTCACGCATAGTTCCCATAGCAGAAACTTACAACTGCTATCACTTTTTCTTTAATAATTTTTATTTATATTTGCATTCATTCATATGTATTTACTCTTCAACTTGCTAATTCTCTCTCTTACATTGAAATATTTGTTTTTGTTAAATTATTATTTACTTTGAGGCAAAATTGCAATTTGTTTAAAATTATTTATAGTGAGAACATTCATTTGAAAAAAATATTTTTAATTTTTGGTTTTACTACTTTTTTTATACAGGGTTTATCCTCACTCAAAATATTATAATTGCTATAATAGATGAATTTATGTTTTTAAAACTTAACCCGTGCGAAGAACGGGCCTTTCAGCTAGTTATTAATAAAGTAAGAAATTTTAAAACCCTTTTTGGTGTTCATGCGTAATATTGTGCGATGGATATTTTTAAAACGTGATGATACATGAATTTATATTACAGGCTTTAAGGTATTCTATTTATCTTGAAATTATGTTCATATAAAGCGAGACAATTATTATATTATTTACAGAATAAAATAAATTTTTTATTCAATATGGAAAATAAAGCATGCATAACTTTAAATAATCAATGAAATATTCAGTAATAATTACTTTATTTTGGTAAATAAAATTTGGAGCATTTAATATGTATTTATTAAAGTTTCCTTTAAGTCATGTAAAATCCATTAAATAAAATGTTGAAAATATTTAATTTTATATAATTAATAATATTTAAACAATTATTTCCCGCAATTTCATATTTTAGTACAGACTTACGATATATATAAGCTAAATATTTTACTTAACTTTCGTTCATTTTTTTAAAAGGATACAAAATTGGAATACTTTTGCGGAAAGAAAAAAAATCCCCAATACTAACTTTATATTACTGCCTATTGGATAAAAATCGATATCGTTTATTACATTATTCATTTATGTTTTAAAAAGTGCATATTTTATTGCATAAAACTAGTTTCGTATTTCAGGTTCTCATAAAATATGACTTCAGTTAATGCAAACTGTTATGGTTTTTGAATTTTTTTCCAATTCTTAAAAACAATCAAATTGAATTAGGAAATAAATCTGTTCCTTTTAATAAACTAGAGGGTTTTAAATTCTAAATTCGAGAGGAGAAAAAATGTAAGCCTCATCTTCAGGTGCATAGAATGATTTAACAATTTAGCAGAAAAATGCAAGGTTTATAAAACTACATTATTCTTTAAATTAGAAATTAGCTTGAGTTCAAAGACTTTAAATTAAATTCAAGTAAAAGCTACAATTATGGTTTAAAATATTCCTTTTTTAAGAAAAGAGCAATTTACGGTACTAATCAGTTTCCTCCAAAAATTGCATTTTTTACTAACCCTGTGGTGGGCAAACTACGGCCTGCGAACCAGATGTGGACTTTCTAAAGGTTCATTTGGCTCGTCACAGATTTAGAAATAAATCATATAGAAATTAATTGCCGTGAAGTAATTTATTCAAAAACATGTTCCATTTTCAAAAATTTCCATATAAATTTAAATAATTTTGCATATGCAAATATAGTTTTAGAATGTAGAATTAGAAAAAATGGAATCAACTCTAATAAATATATGCAAAATTATTACAATATACCTAGTTAAGTTAAAAAGAATTTTAAATGAAAAATATGGACAATTGCAACTTTATCCATTGCATTTTTGTATATAAAGAACTTATCTTTTTCAAAATATATTGCTTTTTTAGTCTTCATTTGTGTTTTGATAAATTATACTGTCCCAACTAAAATTATTTTCATTTTCTCTTTTTTCTTTTGCTCGTTTCTAAAAAGAACTTACCTATGTTTGTAGTAAAATATAACTACACTTCTCAGCTCTTTACATATTCGCATAACACACCTCAAAAGTAAATATGGATTTGTTGGTAATAAAAGAACACTCAAAATAACGAGGAAAAGTTCGTAACATCCATAAAATAAAACAGTCACTTATAGAATAAAGCAATTTATATTAAGAGGGATTTTCAAATCCCATAAATCGTTATGCTGAATTAATTTTGAGCTAAATCTTCGAGGCTATCTTCTCTTAATTTTAAAAAGCTCAATATAAGCTTTGAACATATTTTTCAGAAATAAAATTGTTCCAATTCTATTCTTACAACAATTCGTGTTTTTGAACACATAAGCTTCCATATCTCAAACACTATTCTTAAAGATTAAAAGAAAATCTAAAAATGCTCAATTTTTCATTTGAATACGTGAAGTTTGAAATCCATTTAACCCTAGAAATATAAGAGACAAACAATGTAACAAATTTTACAGGAAGAAAAATTGGTCGATCCTCACATAAATAATTAATATTATAAAAACTGTAGTACTCGGCCAAATCAGGCGGAACATTAATATTCGAGAGTGCTTTGTTATTGAAAACCCCGATTTTGAGTCCAATCTTTAATATTACTCCAAAGCTGCCTTAATGTAACGTTTATTGCATGTTTTTCAATTTTCAAGAAGCAGTAGACATAATTGTTATAACCAAAGAACATCTTACATTAATATTTGAAAAAGCAGTGGAATTACATTCTAGAACTAGATCCTTAATCTTTGACAATTACTAAACAGCATCCAATAATTACTAAACAGGTTTATTACTAAACAGCATCACTACACCCACACTTCTGGGTAATATGTCCGGTTTATTTGTATAACTTAGGTATTTGAAGTAATTTAAGTCAGTAGCATTAAATGTGCAAACGATAAGGATTCATTATTTATTAGTATTATTAACTCTCATTTCCTTTAATCACACATTATACTAACATTTGTTAAAGTAATTTTTTATTGGAAGTTTGAATAATGTTGAGAAATCTAGAGACAAAATCTTTCATTATTACTTTTAGTCTTAAGATTTCATGTCTATAATTACTAAAAAAGCAATTTGATGCTCCTTTTTAATGGCATTTAGGCATTATTCAAAAATCATTCATTTATTAAATCATTTCAGTGTTGCCAGATTTATCAAATTCTTTATATTAAAAAACAAATGAAGGAGCTTTAATGAATTTGAATTAGCCGGATTGAACATTCACAAACTAAGCTAGTAACTATACACAAGTTTAAACAAGTAATCACAAGTTTAAAAACATTCTTAAATGCTTTTAATTTTAAATTATTTTTTATGCATATCAGTCTGTCATGCATGTCAAATGCTAATGTTAACTGGAACTTTCCGTCTCATCTATCTTCATTTTCCCACTATTGTTTATCAAATGGGTGACACGTGATTGACTGTATTTACTTGAATCTGTACTAAGTAAATTCAAGGTTGGGAGTAATTTTACGCACAGCTATTTATTAATAACGCACTTTAAGAAGTGAAAATGTGAAAATCTTTACTCAAAAAGCAGCATTATGTATTTAATTTTGTTTTAAATAGTATTGATTTTTTTTATTTATACACTTTTAATAAATTTAAAGAAAATATTTTAATAAATTACCTTATTTATTCGAATCTAAGCCTCACAATTTTTCCAATGGTAATTGTAGTAAAAATCTGGTGCGGTTCAGATTTGAAGGCAAAAAAAATTCGTTGGATGGGGGAAATTGAGCACGATACTCTGACGGTTAGAGCAATTATATATTTAAAAATTCATGTATACATTTAAAAATTCTTAATACTGGCAAATTAAATTAATTATTCACTTCTTATTAGTTCTCACTTTAAATTTAATAAATATCGGATAGTGATAAACCGTTATATATATATATATATATTTTTACAAAAACGTGTTTAGAATTTGGGGCGTGGCTTATTTTTAATGGATTTTATTTAGTCAGTTTCATCGAAAAAGAGAGATAGTTTTGAAGTATGTCTAAAATTATAAATTCATCAAGCACAAACGAAATTAAAAAAATAAACTAGTAAAACATGAATGCAAAATAGAAACTACTAATAAAATAATAAATACTAGTAAAACATGAATGCAAAATAGAAACTACTAATAAAATAATTATTATTTATGTAAATTAAACAATAATAGAGAGTATTCAAGCATCTGTGTGCAGATACTGCTATTGCTGATATCGTTAACAAATAAGATAGCAGGTGGGAAAAACGAAGAATAATGTTTTCCACCATGCAGTTACCTGACGAATGTTTCCTCGATTGGCAGTTCTCTTGGAGCTCCTCTGAAGAACTGGTCGGCAATTGGGGTGGTTGAGGTTCCAGAGAACTCTGACCAGCCCCATCGGCGTTCGAACTGTCGATGAACACCCCTTTAGTGTCCACTGCTGTCGTTGTGGACACCGGAGTGTACTCCATGTCCCTCAGCAGGAACTCTGATTCCACGATATCGGACATGGAATCAATTCTCGCAGATCTGTCACTCACAACTTCCAGCATGGTCTTGTTGTAAAGGGGTGACAAAAAAAGGAGTTCCTCTGTTCGTTCCAGTTTATGGTGACGTCAGACAGTGACAGCGAATGATGATTAGTCGGAATATTTCGCATTTCCTGGCTGTGTTCCTGATCACTTTGGAGAGACATTACGCAGAGGAGGCAGCAGGAGCATCGTATCCAGTCGTTTGGAGCACCCCCCTTTGGGGGATAGATCGGATTTTTCACCTCCAGGAACAGGAAAATTATATAAATAAATATATCATTCCTGCCCCCTCCCTCTTCTTCAGGTATAAAGCGGAAATAAGAACTGATTCAAAAAACGAAATCGTGTTCCACAACGTTACACTTCGCTCCCATGTTGATCTGGGATATTTCGGTATTTTGATTCATTTTTTTTTTTTCTTCATTTAGATGCTCCTTAATTTGCCATCAAGGAGTATTTTTTTAAGGTAACATCAACATGCGCAAAATACCTTTCCTTAACTCTTCTCCGCAGTCTCCGGTCTAATAAAAGCTGCGGAGATGCGAAAAAACGCCGGGGATATCAAAATTAATCGTTTCTTTTTTTCCACCCAAGTCGGAAGTTTGCTATGGTTACTTTTTTTCTTCTTTTATATTAAATTAACACTCCCGGTCTATAGGGGATGCGTGTAAAAATGTGCGAGCACGTGCCCTCTTCCAGTTAATATGGAACCTTAGCTACTATGTACCATGCTGGAATAACAGTTTAAAGAAAGGAGGTAATAAAAAAATATTCTAAGTTTTAGGATTTTCTTCGAGATAATATTCTGTTCCTTGAGAAAGACCGGGCAAATGCCTCTGCCAATCACAGCATGCGTCAAATGACGTCATAGATACGTCACCCCAAAGCACGCGTTGATGTTGAGAAGGTGCAAGGGGAGTAAAAAAACGGGAAGCGCGAAAGATGCCAACCTGAGCTTCTAGCTTTTTAGCGATAGTATTTAAAGTTGCGGTGAGAAAGAGGGATGGCAAAGAGTAGAGTTCTTATTTAAAAACAAAACGGATAAATTATTTTGGGTGTTCCACATTTTGTTACAAAGCAGTTAAGCGAGTTAAGTGTTCCGTTTTAATGATTTTTGGCCATTCCTTTTCTTTTTACGGACTAAATAAATACAGCTTTAAAAATTTAGAGAGTTCACTAAAAAACAGTTTGCTGTCAATATGAAATATTTGTCAAGGTCCGCATTTGACTTTCACTTTGATGGTGTAAATAAGGTCGATTCAGATTTCTTTACATTAGGTTGCTTTATTTTTATATCCATCCATAATTTTCTCTAAAAAATAAAATGATATATTTTCCATAAACAAGTAAATTTTGTTTGTGTATCAAATATCAAAAAATTTTGAATTCAAAAAAATTTCTGAAAATGTAGTCACTATCATTACAATCTACAAAAGTAAAAAATAAATGCATAAAAATTAAAATGTGTCAATAGACGGCGTTTTCCGTAGAAAATTTTATATACGATTATCTATACTATATCATTTGTGCTGAGCGCTTAAATAGTGGTGTACTAACTAAGGAGTTGTTCTCGTTCACATGATTTGATTTTTATAAACATTGCGTTTTAAAGCTACACGAAAGCTGTTGACAACGAATTCAAAGTTATGGACCTCGGTCAAGTGACGAGGATGACACTAGAGCCTATTCCCTTCTCTCCAAACTTCAACAACATGCGAACGTGATGACTTTGAGCCTCAATGGTTTAGCGTATATCAGCTTATCTACATAGTGGGTCTTGTCACCAGAATTTGAACTCACATTTCGATTACGAGTTCGCACCCATAACCACACGGCTGTGTGGTCACACACCACATGACTGTTGTTCAAAATCGGTAGGTACATCGCCACTGGAAGCCTCGCTTGTCTTGTTTTTAAAGTGGTCGCAGATGCCAAAATATCATGGTCATATGGACTTGTGACCGACGTGTCATGAGTTAGAGTCCCGTGCTACTGAAGACCTGGAATGTAGACTCTACATTATAGAGGGTATAAAGCACACGTTAATTCTGTTGTTGCTCAAAGTTTTTCCGTAGGCGTGGTGTGGTAGTTTGGAGAATGGGTGCCTCGTCGTTTCCGTCAATTGATCAAGGCTCAAAATTACGATATCTGTCAGTCACAGCACTTCTGTCGCTTTATCGTGCCAAGATTTGTAACTCACGGAACCTAATCTCGGACACGGCTGGAGGTGTGGGAGGAAGGGAAGGACGACTCGCCGTAATATTTTTCAACTACTTATTCAGCACACTAATTATTAACAGACACAATTCAAGTATTCAAATAAGATGAGTAGGATTCAAGTATTCATTAAAGAGCAGAGGAGTTTTAACTATGAGAGACGCGAGTTCTGAGAAGACTTCTATGAAGTTGATCCTCTTTTTATGGATCAATCCACTACTCTAATATTTGATTTACTATTTAGCTATGGTGACCAATCGTTACTTAAATATCTTCAATTACTTATTATCCGAAACGCGATATCAATTTTTGCAAATACCTGATCGGTAGATATCTTTCCGTATCGTCAGCTGCTCTATATTTCAATCTCCAGTCAACTCCGTCTGTTCATCTGTTCTCCTCTATTCACCTATAGATATTTCTAGCTAGAAAACCTATACTATATATATAATTGACCTAATCTGCATATCATGGTTTCTTCTTCCAAAAGGGGACGCGTATAAATCCGTCACACATTCTTGCTTTTTGCTGCCGTAGCTTGTGTTTGAGTAACAGCCAGAGATGGAGGTAATACAGATTTTTACACTTCAAAAATATTTACAGTTAATTTACACTTAATTTTAAATAGTTAATAAATACAGGGACATATTAAGGCGTAGGCCAAGGAGGCCAACTCACCTACGGTGGGGGCTACGTTGCGTTCTCGACTCAGTCTTAATAAGATCATGATCCGGATAATTTTAATGGTCTAATATTATTCCCGTTCATATTCTCTAATAAATAGATAATTTCAAATTGAGAGTCAACTGGCAAAAGTGGCAAGAATATTATTATGTGATGATCATTGTCCATATCTAGGCCTAAACTTATTACCATAAAAAATCGTACAACTCCTTTAGTCAAAATGCGACCATCGTTGGAGTCGGTTGGTGAATCGTGCATACTTATTTGTTTCAAATCACCGTTTGTGCGAGTATTTCACAATGCATGCTATATACCCGGGGTGGGCATTACGTCAATCGCGATCGACAGGTAGACCGCTAAGACATTTTGGGGGACCGCCAGAAGATTTTAGCAGTAAGTAATTATATACGAACAATGTAAGATTTGCTGTCGGTCTCCTACTGACTCTAACAGCACAAACTAACTTCAGATGAAAATGTTTTATTTTTTATATGTTTTGAATTGTTTGATTATAAAGGCATCATTTGATATCATTGTATTTGTGGCTATTACTATTAAGTTTGTATCTTGCGTTTCCATTTAAATGTGGTTTTAAAAGTGTAGTTTTCTTATCTTAGTTCTGTAGGTAAGTGCATATTCCATATTTATTATTAACTGATAATAATATTTTCCTTACCACGCCTACGACATTGGGCAGTGGCGCACACAGGAATTGTTCAAGGGGGGATGGGGTCGAACGTCTATCATTCTCGTATCCTACCCCAATATGCAGCCAAACATTTTTTATTTTATTTCGTCGATTGTCGGGAACAAAAAACACTAAAAAATAAATTACTGAATAAATAATTAACATTAATGAATAGAAAAAATACTAATAACAAATACTTAATTACATTTTACGTACTATATATATGGGATTATAATGAATCGGGGGGAAAATTAAGGGGTATGAGGGAGGGTCCGGACCTCTCCCCCGCCCTTGAGTGCGCCAATAACACTGGGTGGACCGCAACTCCTTGAAAATATTTGAAGTAGCCCGTATCCTGGAAAAGTCTGCCCACCCCTGCTATATACTGTCTATTTTTGAAGGTCACAGGTAGGGCATACTTTTGCATTGGGACCCAAGGCCTCAAAAGGTCTTAAGTGCGAATAATAAATGAAAATCACCCCTTTGAAGGTGCTGCGGATATTTAGAACATAAAGTCTAATTTGTGCGGTAGTCTTTTTATGAAGGCAGAGATATTGCGTCCATCTGATGCTCTTCCTATGTACAGTCGAAATGCCCCTGGTCCGGGGATGTAAAGTTACAATTGAGATAGACGC
Source organism: Trichonephila clavata (assembly GCA_019973975.1). Taxonomy (NCBI): domain Eukaryota; kingdom Metazoa; phylum Arthropoda; class Arachnida; order Araneae; family Nephilidae; genus Trichonephila; species Trichonephila clavata. Next base: position 23,029 of record BMAO01017171.1, read on the forward strand.
GAAGGAAAATATGGCGTTCTCATTTACAGTTAAAGTATCCAACTACCCTAAAATTGTGAATTTTGCGAAAAATTGACAAATTTTTTTTATGATTTTATTTTATAGGATATCTTATTGGCTTTATAAAAATACCAAGTTTATTATTTTCCGTTCACTAGAACAAAAAATACAAGCGTCTTAGTAACAGTAGATGCCATTACTTTAAGCAAGATGTCACACTTTAAAACGCGTTTTACTCGAAAAGTGATTTTTTGAAAATGCTCAAACGGGGCCAGCGATTGCTAAAAAAGTCTTGAAAATAATTAGCTGAAATTTTTTGTGTATATTTTGTATAATAGTAGAATTGTTTTAGCCTTCAGATTTATCAATCACTGTTTTATTACACAATTTACAGTCCCTTATGTGAATATTATCACTGTTTTTTTTTTAAGCATTTTCATATAGTAACCGAGATAGAGTGCTCTAGTTTTTGTAAAAATTAAAATATCTCTAATCCTGAAAGTCATTTCAAAATTGAATAACATAGCAACACATTAGAATGAAAAAATTTAAAATTTGTTCATAAACCTTTGGTACAGAATGGGCCGCGTTTAGGCTATTTTTTGTCAATTTTTACCTATTTTCCCCCATTTTAGTAATAATAATTTCTTTTTCTTTTCTTAATTTTAGCATATTTTTCGTAACATGTACTAAACAAATCTTAAAATAACTAAAAAATTCCCATATCTCCCTTTTTTTTTAAAAAAAAAGTTGTCGCAACCAGTCGGATACCTTAAGTTTGGCGAGAGATGTAGGAAATATTTTTGATATGTGTGATCTAATAAGCTAATCAATCACTCTTGTTGATACAGTAATAAAAAAGTGGAATACTTCTAAATCTTAATGTCAAAATATAATAAAGGTTATATATGTTATATATACTCTAACGGTATTATTTGAATATTGAGACATTTCCTACTTTCTGAGAAAAGAATACCGAATGTAACCTTGCTCCATGGTCATTAAGTGTTATTTTCGAGATTCATTTGAAAATTACAACTTTTGTTTATCGCTGAGTCAAGCATCCTCGACAGCACTTTTTCTTCTTCATTACTCTTAAGCCTCCAGAATTTGGCACGTTGAAAAATTTAGCGGCTCCACTCTTTCACTGGGAGAAATCGCGTGGCTATAATGAGGAGCGTTTGATTCTCCTCCTTTAATGAGCTCCTCCGTTCCGAGCAGACACGGAAATAAAAAGGGTGAGATACAGCTGCAAAGCTTTTGATATGGTTATATATTTTTAAAGTAAATTAATAAAAAAAAAACAGCATTTCGAAATAGACCCTTCAAAACGGAAAAGATTTTGATTCATGAAATATTTCTTATGTTTTTCATATTCCTGAAAATTACAGGAGCTATTTGTGCATTAAAAATAATTGAAAAATATTTTTCAATAGCATGTTTCTGATTAAAAAAAATCAAGTCTTTACTTTGATTAAGTAACGAAGAACGATATTGTTAAATGTATTGTGTGCAATTTTTAATATGAGACTCCCTCTAATTTTTACTTAAACTATTTTTTAAATTTTGATTTTATCCTTTTTTATCTATTAAATATTTAGAGATATTTAGAGAGAGAGAGAGAGAGATGAGAGTCGGATATTATAGAATACCATTTACATTCCTAAAAGTAACTCTATTAGTTTTTGACAAGAAACTCCGAAATCATCATGGATATAGACACTCATGTCCATAAATTAAGGATAATTCAGAATCACACAGAAACTGAACTCTAAAATAAAAATTTCACCTGTAGAATTATTACACATCTTGAAGAAGAATATGAAAATTACAGGAAACCACCAGATGGCGCGGATAGTACGCCACAATGACGAGAGTGTAAGAGAGGGTATATAAGGAATGGTGGCAAAGAAGTAAAATTTTTCACAAGCGCTTTAAAAGCCTTTCAGTGCAATAACCGCATAGTAATGGCACAAAGGAAGCATTTGGATGATTTTTTACGTGGTAGAATTATCGGACGACTGGAATGTGGACGTACCCAGCTGGAAGTGTCCGAGGAACTTGGAATCACCCAGACTGTCATCTACAGGCTTTGGTAACGATTCCAAGATGATGGTAAGGTGAGTAGATGTTACAGCACAGATCGCCCCCGAGTTATAACGCCGAATGAGAACCGGTATTTGGCAGTTACTGCCAAAAGAAACAGACGGAGCACAGAATCAGACCTATCTCGTCAGCTTTCAGCTACCGGTACGACAGTTTCAAGGCAGACCGTGTACAGACGCTTAGGGCACATTGGTCTATAGGCTCGTAGGCCTGTCAGATGTGTTCCCCTTACCGCAACTCTCTGTCACCTGCGATTAACCTGGAGTAGAGAGCAGGCATTGTGGACACCGCAACAGTGGTCTTTTGTGATGTTTTCCGACGCGAGTCCAGGTTTAGTTTGCAGTCTGATTCTCGCCGGACTTTCATATGGAGAGCGCCAGGTACCTGTTACCACCAAGAGAACACCATTGAACGACACCGTTACGGTGGTGCAGGATGGCTCGTTTGGGGAGGAATTATTCTTGGTTCCAGAACTGACCTGCATGTTCAGAGTGTAACGATGACAGGCCACATCTATCGGGATGTCATTCTGGAACTACATATACGTTTGTTTCAGGGCACCATGGGTGCTGAATTTCGGTTTATGGATGACAACGCCCGTCCTCACCATGCAAACATTGTAGACGAATGCCTTCAATCGAAGGATATCACCCGTATGGATTGGCCAGCATACTCACCGGACTTGAATCCAATAGAGCATGTGTGGGATATGCTTGGCCGACGATTTGCAGCCCGTCAACCCCCTCTCACCTGTCTATCGGAACTTCGGAGGGCATTGCTTGATGAGTGGTGTAATATTCTCCAAGATCAGATTGATAATTTGATACTCAGCATGCGTAGGCGTTGTAAGGCCTATATTGCATCGTCCGGGAGACATACTCCGTATTAACCATCATACTAACCATGTTATACTGTTTTTTGTAAATAGGTTCTTTTTTGAAGTTTGCTCCAGGGAGTAAAAATTGCAAATTTTTATTAATTATGTCAATCATATAGCATCTGTTTTGCTCTTTACCTTTTGTTTAATAAATAGACTTTACAAATAATTCAAATTTGTTTTGCTTCTGTTTTGCCTGAAATTCATTATCCTTAATTTATGGACATGAGTGTACTATAAGCGATTGCAAGGAATTATCACTAGTCAAAAAGAATATTTATTTTGTTGTCATAAAAACTTTCATTCTTTTTATAAAAAAATGATAAATGTAGGGTATAATTGAATACATGGTTTAAACCAGTGGTACTCAACCATTTTTTCTGCCGGGATGCGTACATAAGTCAGCTATTTCTCGCAGGCCGCAACATGAGGATAAAGGGGGTGGGGAGAAATGCTTTAAGACCAAAACAACATTGTAGATTTAAAATGTGGAACATTTATCAAAATATTACAACTCCTGTTTTGCTTTTCTAAATTATTATTTTTGCATGCTTTATTTTTGTCACTAACACTAAATTAGAAGCACACACGTTTAAAAAACACTCCTTCACAATTTCTGCATCAGTAAACGGTTTCGTATGATTACCAATAATGTAACAAACTTCATAGAATGTCTTTGTTACCACTGTGACATTACCACTGACAAAACTCCTTGTTGCTGTTGGAGAGATTATTTAAGAAAGCTTATTTATTGCCTCCAGAAAGAGATCTTCGAGAAAAAGTGTCATTGAATAATTGCTGTTTATTTATATATTTTAAATACAGTACTCGTGACAAATCAAATAATTACTGATCTGTGTTTATTTTTCACTACAAATGAGTCAACCTCCCAATAGTCTTGAGACGATATATTTTCTTCGAATATTTTTCGCTTGCAAGATGTGAAAGATAGTTAAAAATTAGTTCCACCCATAAAATTCTCGCTATTCCACTGTTGTCTGTTATCACAACCGTAACCCTTATAAATAGAAAAAAATATTAATTCGCACCCGTACGACATCGACAGCAAAAGCAAAATTGATATATATGATTTCTTGACAAAGAATTTCCTACCAAATTTTGAATACTTTGTTCTTAAATACGTGAATTTTTCAAAGCACCATAGACTATGAACGGGCCACTTAAACAGGCTCTGTGGGCCGCAGTTTGAGTATCGCTGGCTTAAACCATCGGAAATCTAATTAAGATTTCATAAAAAGTAGTTATTTTTTACTATAAAAGGCCCCATTTTTAAGGATACGTGAAAGTTATTTTTTTCTGTGTTTTGGGCATCACAATTATAATATTCTTTTTATGCTCTGGTATATTCAAGGCGAACTCTCAGAAAACAGCGAAAGCATTTAACCCATAGCTTCTCAGCATGGGTGATAACGCCCCCTTGCGGGCGTTTGAGGCTTTCAGGGGGGCAGTTAAAGACCCAGAGAAAATTAGGGTGCGTTGAGATGGTACGGAGGGGCTTGGGAAGATTAACCAAATATAGTCTAAAGACAAAAAAAACAAAAAAACACGCTGATTATGTACTAAAAAAAGTAAATTTTAATACTGTTTACATGTTGATTGGATGTATTTAAATAATTTCTATATCACATGTACGAAAATTCACACATTTCGGTAGTTTGGGAAGTGGATGAAAAATTTAAATTACATTACATTCAGAGCTACATTAAATTGAAAGATATAGTACATTTTAATTTCTATAGTACACGTGTTGTCTTTGTTTGTGAACAGTAGAAAAAATGTTTCGTCCACTGCATTTCATTTCATATATTATCCAAGAAACATAATTAAATATGCTAACTTGGAATTAGAGTGTGATTCCTTAAAGACTGAAACTGCCAATTCTCATATTTATTTTGCAAGCAATAGTTTATTGTGAATTACTTCCTATCAACAAAACCCCTGCCTGCCTTTATAACATGTAAGTTAAAACTTTTATTCCACTCTTTTAAATGAAGAATAAATTCAGTAGCGTTTCAATTCCAACAATATCCCATCTATGACTAAAATATATAATATTACGCATTTAAATATATTTGTGGTGAAAGCTATTTCAGATTCTCAAGTAAAAAAATTGGGGCTTTAGAAAAAATTAAATAAAAAAATATATTTTCTATTAGCAATAGGATATTTTTAAAACTTAACTCTTGTTTCTATCATGTATTATGTACACTCTTATTTCTCTAAAGTGGGAGGGGGCGGTATCGAAATATTCACTAGAAAAGGGGGCGGTATCGAAATATTTACTGGAAAAGGGAGCATCAGATCAAAAAAGGTTGGGAACCTATAGTTTAACCCAAATTTTCCCTCGTTGATCTTCGGAGAATTTTCCGTTACAGAAGATACATTCAGCGTCTTTGTTTTCCGTCTCTTTTTTAATGGCATGTAGTAAGCCCATTACAGATGATCCATCAAAATGGAACGATTCATTCATTGCTGCTAATACTGGAGTCATCTCTAAGTTTAGAAGCTTGGTCTGATTTCATAACGAAGTATTTTTGAAATGTTCTTTTTATTCTGAAGCCTGCGGTTCCTTCCTTTTTGTCCTTTTCTTTGAGTTTATCCTCTAACACTTTTTTATATGGGGAATACGTTATTATACAGGAAGATCCAGCTTTCCTGCCTTCCAGTACTTAGTTTTAAATGAAGCTATAGTACCATTTATATAATTAATAACTTATTTTTAGCTATCAATATTTTACTCCAAACTCATTCAGTATATTTAACTCAGTTATTATTTTTATAGTTTCTGGAACACTATTCTTTTACATCAGTTATTAAGGAATATCTAGTATTCCATAATAACCAACGCGCCATCTTGGAAAATCAACCTTTCAACGGAAGGACAAAACATTGTCAGCTAAGAAATGACCACAGTGTTACAAGCTACAATTTGTTAAGTGTACATGATGCTTAAAACTTTAATGTTCAGGTCACATGTACAGTACGAGATTAAGACTTCCAAAAACTTTTGAAAAACGCAAAACAACACTTTGTAGATAGTCGTACGACAACAACAAGTAGTCAACTCTCACTGAAATGTATCGTGAGAATCTTCCTTCGGTTGTTCATGGTTTCCCCTCGCGTTAATAGCTACCTTGGTATTCTATAATACCCATCGAAACGGGTATCTCACACATATACACTCATGGACAAAAAAATTAGCGCACCAAGAAATAATTGCGGGATCGTAACGAAACTTGGCATAAAGGTACATGTAGGGGAGATAGGCAAATGATTAGAAATGCAGCGTGATTTCGCATTACGTATAGCCGGTAGAGGGCTTTTAACGTCGTTCTCCGTGGAGTACAAAAACAGGTAACTAAAAACAGGAGTAAAACAGGTAACCGAAGCTTGTTTGAGTATGCTGAATCATTTACAAAGAAAGTGCTGTGGTAGACAGGTCATTACGCCGTTTTCGAAGACAATATGAGCAGCTGTCACAGTTTTAGAGGGGGAGAATCATCGGCATGATGGAAGCTGGGTGGTCAGCTAGGCAAGCAGCTCGTCAATTAGGCCGCTCTGATTGTGATGTGAGGAGGTGTTCGGACCAGTGGATCCGAGAGATGTCATTTACACAAAGATCAGGCTCAGGACGCCCTCGACAGACCAGTCGTCGAGAAGACCGCCACATCGTAAGAAATGCACGCGTACAGCAAGCTGCTTCATCCGCCACCATCCAGGCGCATGTGGCACCTTCACTAGGGACCCTTGTGTCTTCTGGAACCATACGAAGGGGCCTGGCAGAAGGACATTTGGGATCGCGGCGCCCATTACGTGTGCTGCCCTTGACTGAGTAGTGATATTTACACTTTTTTTGTGATCTAAATAAGTAAGATGTTTCTTTACTTTTTGGGGGGATTCTTTATATACTGTTATATTTTATAAGTTACACATTTTTTGTGTGATATTTACACTCTCTAATGAAACTGGTAAATAAAACAAAGAAACACCTGTGTTTTCTTTCTTTTTCTAATATTTCTAATACCAGTATTAAAACCGGTATCCCGGTATTAAGACCTAAAAAATACCGAATGCCGGTATTGAACTTTTAGTTAGATATTGCAATCTCCCTAGTCATCATGGATTGACGATCCACAACAAAATAATGTTCCTCTGAACATTTCTATTTTTCAAGTTAAGGCTCTTAGTTTGTAAGGAGATTCAAAAGGTAGATTAAATGAAGATTAGAACGGCATTTAAAGCAAGTTATGGCTGGGTTGAATAAATTTAAAATGAGATATTCTGTATCAGTAGCGCACACAAAATTTTTTCAAGGGGGGGGGGGGTTGAAAGTCCTTGGTTGAAAGCCCCCCAACTTGTATCATACCTCAAGACAGCACCAATTGATTCTTCAGAATTTATTGATTTTGTTAACAAACAACAGTAAAAAATAAATTATTGAATTAAGAATTAGCATTAATTTATAAAACAAATTATTAATTACAAGTACTTAATTTTATCTTACATTATATATATATAGGATTATCATCAATCGAAAAAAAAACTCAAAGGCTTTGGAGGTGTGACGGATCTATAGGTGACCTTACCATTTATCCTCTTGGGAAAACTTTGGTCCTAGCATTCATGCAAATTCACAGCCATCCCTCTCAAGAAGAAACATTGATATTTAAGTTAATTTGATTACATAAAGTCAATGTTTTGCAAATGTAGGAGAGAAAGAGCAGGAGAACTTTTGCGGTGATTCGTAAGTGAGATTTGTTTCATTATCACAACGTGAATTTAGGAAGGAGTTTATCACTATGATAATTTAGTGGATTAAGGTTTAAGAATCTAAGATAGATTGCACTGGATTAAATTAAACAGATCACTTGCGCTTGTGTACTTAGAGTTGTTCACTTAGAATAGATTGCTTTCTTTATACATCATTCCTAGGGTAGTTTAACTTCTGGTTCATTAGTGTGTTTGAATAGTAATAAAATAATAGTTTAGTATTATTTTTGAATAGTAATAAAATTTGAATAGTAATAAAATTCGAATAGTAATAATATTTGAATAGTAATAAAATAATGGAAGTTTCTGGTGAGGCTTTGTTTCCTCTCCCCCCCCACAACACACTCTTAGGTAGGCAAGACGGTGAAGAAGCGGCTCCAAATAGATCGCGCTCACAGAGGGGGTCCGCACCCTAGGACACCCCCTTAAGTGCGCCACTGTTCTGTACTCCTATTCAACTTACTGAAGAATCAGCCGATCCGAATAAAGATGATGTAAAAGAATTTATTTTCTCTTTGTCCAAAATTATTGTAGAGAGAGAATCTTCTCCTATAGTCAAATATTAAATGTAGATGAATTTGAAAAGAAAAAAAAAATTCAAAATCGTGCGTTTTCTTAATAAAGAGGTAATTGTCCCTGGAGGTAGTAAGCATCCCAAAAACCAATCGACATAGCTTCTTCGTGGAAATTTAAGATCTGAAATTGAAGCCATGGTTATTTTACCGAGCTGAAAATTTCTATAAACTAAAAGGGAAAGATAAAGAATTTCTTCCAGTCACTTGCATTTGCAGCGCTAATATTTAAAGAATAACTGTTACCCGCCCAATTTCAGATGTTGTATGAATGTACATTATTGATATCTAAGTCCTAGCACTAAGCTTGTGACGGATCTATACGCGCCCTTCAACTAATCATCTTGGGAAATCTTTGTTCTATCCATCACATCCAACCCTTCGGGAAGAAAAAACCGTGATATGCAGATTAGGTCAGTTATATATAGTATAGGTTTTCTAGCCAGTGAGTTGGATAGACTGAGTTATAAGGAGATTGAAATAACGAGAAGCTGACCCCATGCAGAGATAGCTACCGATCAGGTATTAGTATAAATCGATAGCGCGTTTCGGGCATTAAATAGTTGAAGATATTTAAGTGACGATTGGTCACCATACCTAAATTGTAACTGAAAAATTAGAGTAGTGGATTGATCCCATAAAAGGAGGATCAATATATATATAATAGATGTCTTCTCATAATTCGCTTCTCTCGTATTTATTCCCCTATTCCTCTTATTTGGAACATCTTTTCTTGTTTGAATACTAGAATTGTGTTTGTTGATAATTTGTGTGCTGAATAAATAGTTGAAAAGTATTATGGCGAGTCATTCTTCGCTTCCTTCCACACCTCTAACCGGGGCCGAGAGTAGGTCATGAATGATACAAGCTTTCGATTGTTTTGAAAATTCTTATCGCTCTCGTCTCCTGATTTAAAAAGAGCTGTACTTGAATTTTTAAAACAGAAGTATAAATGTTTTTTACGCACCTGAACCCCAACCTCCCCTACGGAATCAATTCTTCATAGCGCAATTTTAGCAGATCTCTGCTAGACAAAATAAACATGCTTATCAAATTTCAAGTATGCAAGTCTAGTAGTTAAAATCATGAATATTTTATCTAAAGGGCCCGCAGCCCCTCACCCTTAAAAGTATATTTCCATAAAACCCTTTCTTAAGGGAACTCTGCTGAATAAAAAAACATGCTTACCAAATTTCAAGTTTGTAAGTGCAACCTAATAGTTCGGAAACGAGATTTTTTTTTATCTGTACCCCATTTCGTTCCTCCCCCTCTTAAGAGTTGATTTCCTTTAAAACTGTTCTTATCGGATTTCTACTCAACAACAGAAACATGCTCACCGAATTTCAAGTGTGTATGTCTAATAGCTCGAAAGTGGGAATTTTTTTACCAATACTCTCCTGTACCCCCCCCCCCCGGAATTCAATTTCCTTAAACTCGTTAATTGCACGTCTTTACTCAACAAAAGAAACTTACTTGCTAAGCTTCAAGCATATAAGTCTAATACAGGGGTCGGCAACTTATGGCACGCGTGCCACATATGGCTCACTGTACAATTCTCAGTGGCACTCTGGACTACTCTACAAATTTGTCAAATTTTGAGTGGATGGAAGTTGATAGATTTGTAATGGACCTTATTTGACAAACATCTCTCATAATTATGGACTTACGAAAAATGTCCGAAAGATAACTCTAAAAATAAATTTGAACTATTTTGTAAATTATTTGAATGTCACTGTAGGAGAGATTTAATTGTTTGGAGAGAGAGAATTGCACCTACTCTGTTTTTCGCTTTTGGTTTTACATATCAAAGTAAAAAAATCTTTTCTCATATGAAAAATAATTCGAGTCCTCAAAGAAATTGTTTAGTAACTGTATGATCAGAATCGTGCCAAATTGAGAGTCACATCCCTAATTTTACGATATGAAATTAGAGTGGTGCACACACACACAAGCATTAGGTTCACATTAAAATTTGTGTTTATCTTTTTATTCAACTAGTATAAGGAACGGAAATACTTATATTTCATGTTATCTATTTCTTATTTTAATAAATGTGTTTAAAGATGCATAATAAATGTACAATTTTAATTTTGTTGAAGAAATAGTTAAATTAAAAACATAAATAAAAAATATAACTTTAATAAAGAAAATACTTATATTTTTAATAGTTGTTTGTTTCTCTTATTTTAATAAATATGTTTACAAATATATAATATATGTGTACAACTTAATTTTTTTTATATTTGTTGAAGGAATAGTTATATTTTATGCTGTTTATTTTTATGTAAGAAATATCTTTAAATGGTTGAAAATTATTTGTAATACAATTGTAAATATCTAAATTATTCACCTCTATTCTTTAAATATGCATGCATTATCACGGGAATCGAATTGTTTCAACAATTTTCTACAGTGTGGCTCGTTGAACCCTATTGATTGATTGGTTTGGCATGCTACAGTTAAAGGGTTGCTGACCCCTGGTCTAAAATAATTCAGGTGATTTCGGGATCAGTGAGAAAATTAGTGAGTCGCTTTTCTACCCTGTATGAATTGATTGGCTCACTTTAAATTTCATGTCAACAATAAAACAATATTGTAAAAAAAATAATTTATAATAAAAAGCATTACTAATCGTAGATAATAATGTCCAGGGCACCCAAAACTGTCTGAAAAATTTAAACACGGAAATAACCGTTGCACATATTGATAAATACTTTAAAATACAGTTTTTGGTGAATTTTCTTTTACATTTCTCTACTTTCGACCATTCAACATTTGCACACACTTTCAGCCGCAAATTATGTGCGAAAGGTCGAGGGGTCCCCATACCTTACTATTAGCTGTATTAGATGTAAAAAAAATTCTTCCGTCATTTAATAAATTGACAAATAACGAAGCGGAAAGAGTAAGCAAGCTCTGATTCACATCACATATTTAGTTGCTGCATCTTTAAAAAAAATATAATTTATTTACTGAATGAAATATTGATAAAAATCTCCCCTTGAAATACATACAAAATACTTCTGTTCTATCCATTATCGCACAATCAAAAAGATACTCAGCAATCAAAAAAAATTATTCGTTTTGCTAAAAAAAAAAAAAAAAAAAATGTTAGCAAAAAAGGACGTTAGTGAGCGTAAAATATAACTTTTAGCTTGATGGAACGAATTAAATATTTTTGCGACCGTTTTATTTTTAAACCTTGTTTATAAATCGCTCTGCTTCCCTGTTTCTCAGGGTTGATTTTATATACCTAAAAAGCCGGTCGGGGAAAAAATCTGCAACAAGTTTTTCATGAGCATTATTTATAGCTGACGGCGTAGATTCAAATGGTCGTGTTTATGTTTATAAGGGGGTGTTATCTCAGAATGCAACTGTACAATCTCGTGGGGGCATTTGTCATCGTAATAATTTAGAATGAAAGCTGGATTCATCGTTGACGTTTTCCACGCTCTAACGATCGTCTTTAATTAGATTTGTCACACTAAATGAGCTTTACAGGAACCATTCTGGTCAGTCGATATGTAAAACAGTTTACAGAATAAGTAATGAAACAATTAACGGTGTCTTAAACCGATACCAGGAGAAGTTTTCAGAAATGTATTTAAATAATTACTCATTAGTTTATTTAAGGAATCAAAGACCAATTGTTTATTTTCCGTTAAAAAAATTCTCATTACAAATGGTGCATCTTTAAAACACATTGAAAACTTGTGGTAACGTATTCTGACATTCGAATTTGATGTTGTACAACTATTGTGCCGATATATTGGCCGTTCGAGGGCGCTGATGTGCGCACCTCAGTATCTAAAATGTAAATATTGTTAGTGTGTAACTTTGTAATGGGGGACTATTCCTACTTCCCTCTAATCCCCCTTGCCTACACTCGGACCCGGCTAGAAGTGTAGGAGCAACTAATTGATCAGACGACATGATTCACTAAAATCGTTTATTTGCCAAAATAATCAATTAGGATAGCTTTGATCAATATTTAGAGCGCGAAAGTAAGGCCAGTTAGCATGGGGATAATATTTACAGACATTCAACTAATTTCTACGCTAACTTATACTAGCTCGTTTCTAATTCGGACGCGCTCTAATAATTTATTCTTGTACTTCAAAAATCCTATAACTGAGACCTTGTACACTAACGGTCGACTTGTGTGATCACCACGCATCCGAGCGATCCTCACTTTGGTAATCTTCAATTCTCAATTTAACAATCTTAAATTTTCACTTCATGAACTCTTACTTCACTAACTCGCAAAACTCGCGAATACAAAATTTATATAATAATGTTAATTTGCATAATCACATTTTCATACCTTCGGAGAAAGTTGGTTGAAATAATTATTTTCCTTAAAGAATCCCCAAGGGGTTAGTAGAGCCGCGTATAGATATGTCACAACTTGATTTGTAGAATCTGGGCCGCATTACGGCCAGTTCAGTCTCATTAAACACTTACTACATTCTAATTGTGTCGTCATTGAGTAATATGGATTGTTTAATTCGTAAGGACTCATTCGTTTCGTTGAAAAGAGCATTTCGCTTCGTTTATAGTTTGTGGATTACTTTAAGTTGTTTTTAAGTTATTGAGAGAGATATATAAATACCCTAGTATTAAGTTTTCGATAGTACTCAGAGACATTCTTATAGACTTGGCAAATGATTTAAAAAGGATTTGAATTTCCAAAATGGATATAAATTTATCTTTTACAACCCCTATAACTCCCTCTCCTCGGAATTGATTTCAGAATAAAACATCGCCAGATTTCAAGTTTGTAGGTATAACTGTTCAAAAATGGCATTTTTGTTTATATAGATATAACATCTACAAAACTTCCTTCCGGAGTCGATTTCCTCAGAACTCGTTTTCAACGGATATCTACCCAACGAAAGAAACATGGTTGTCAAATTTCTAGTCTGTATGTGTCTGTTGAAAAACAAAAATTTTTTAATCTAACCCTCCCCCCACGCACACGAAGTCGATTTCCAAAAAACCCGTTCTTAGTGGATCTCTACTCAATAAAAGAAACGCCATTGCCAAATTTTAAGTTTGTAAGTCTGATAGATTCGGTGATCTTGTGATGAGTGTGTGAATGAGTTGTTTTTCACATGTGTGTGTGTCTGTGTATATACACTGATGAAATAAACTAAGAGGATTTGCATATTTTATCGAATTCTGAATGAAAAACCACTGCTTCTGGATAAAAATGCAAATCTTGTACGGCAAATACGTAAGCGTACGCATGTGTGTAGGCGGAGCCAGCAGAAAAACAGGCTTTATAAATGCGTTCAAGACGTATTTCGTTCGTCAGCGCACCTCGGCAAGTTTCTTGATGTTATTTTGAAGCAATCGGTTCAGTTCAAATTGTAACAGTAAAAATGAGTAACCACCAACATTTAGATGATGGAATGAGGTAGTGAATTGTGAGGAGGCTAGAAACAGGCCAATGTCAATTCCAAATTTGTAGAGAGTTCAATTTAACGCCCAGCGTTGTGTGTAACTAGAGGAAACAGTTCCAGGATACTGGATCCATCGAGAGAAAATCTGGGCAAAGTCGTCCAAGAGCCACGATGGCCAGAGAAGATCGTCATGTGTCGATTATGGTGAGGCGTAACAGACGGTCTACAGCTTCTCAGCTCTCTCGTTACTTGTATGCAACCCCAGGAACCCGTGTATCAAGAGGGACTGTTTCAAAAAGACTTCATGAGAGAGGGTTGTTTGCCAGAAGACCTACTGTTAGCGTCCCACTGACGTCGACGAACAGAAGAGTCCGTTTAGCATGGTGCAGACAGCATAGAGATTGGGGTATGGATCAATGGGTGACTATTCTGTTCATCAATGAGACCCGTTTCTGCCTAAACACCGATTCTCGCCGTGCGTTCATATGGCGAGAACCAGGGACCCGCTACCTACCCTCCAATGTCTGCGAAATCGACAATTATGGCAGTTGAGGTTTAATGGTTGGGCAGGCATCATGCTGGATGGCTGTACACTTCTCCATGTATTTGAAAGAGGCTCTGTGACTGGTGTGAGGTATAGGGATGAGGTCTTGGAGGGGTGCATGTGGTCCCTTTTCAGGGGTACATGTGGACCCGAGTTCATTTTAATGGACGATAATGCGAGGTCAAATAGAGCCCTTCTGGTCGATGAATTTCTAGAGAGTGAGGCTATTCGCCTTATAGATTGGCGAGTCAGGTCTCCAGACCTCAACCTTATAGAGCATGTCTGGGGCGCTGTGGGGAGGGTAATTGCATTTCGCAACCCCCTTTCGAGAACCATCCAGGAAATGTAAACAGCGTTGCTGAACGAGTTGTACCAATTGCTACGAGAACTGATAAACTGCCTTATTTCAAGTATGACATCATACTGCGAGATCTGTATAGCTGTAAGAGGATGCCATACCCTATATTAAGCAATTCCTTTTGTTTATTCTGAAACCGCTGCTTCTTGCCTTCCAACTCCAACCACTGTTACGCATGATCATGCGTATGTATTGCAATTGTTGAATGGTTATTTGTTTTGTATTGTATCAATGTACGCATCAAATTTCGTTAAAATCGGTCCATTAGTTCTAGAGATAATCGATTAAGTCTGCAAATTCTATTAATTTCTTACACCAGTGTATATGAACAGATTGTACGATTAAAGTTTAAATAATAATTTTTTATTGGTATAATAGTTTTGTTTTGGATTAATATTGTCAGCAGTTGCTTATTTTTGGCCTCTTTGACGGACAAAGTTTAAAAATTCAAAGTTGGCCGAGTTCTGTCTTTTTTTTAACAAATTTCAAAAATTGTTAAGACCATTGACTTTAAAGGTACTAGTGGCTTTAGAAGCAATATATCTTGAATTTTTTTATCCAATTTTTTCAATTCTCTCTAAGGTTTCTAGATTCTTTTACATTATATATGTTAGAAATTCCCCTTTCTTTGCTGACTTCGCTTAAAGAATAAGGATAAAATAATAATAAGTATAAAAGTTCAAGAAAACAGCCCCTGAACGTTTAGGGAAAATTCTGATAAACCATCGCTTGTATAAAGAATTCTATAAACGCATTGCTTTAGGAAAGCGAATGAAAATCCCCATTTAAAATACCGACCTCCCTCCTACGTTGGAAGAAAATTATATCTTGAGAGAATCATAAATCGAAGAACTAATTTTTTTTAACTTAAAAAGGTAAAATCACTGACAATTAAAAATAATGCATTTAACACAATACAAAACAATTACATGAAATTTTAGAAAGAAAAGTACAATCAACGGCGATATTTTTGTAATATGATATTATTCAAAATTACAAATTCGACAACAGCCAAGAGAGGATCGTTTCCCAAATTTGTCGTCTCATTTTTTAAACGATTTTAATCTAAAAAAATTTTGTGTTTTCCATTTATTCATTCTATGTACTTTATATCCATTTTATTGTTTTATTCTATTTTTTTTATTCAGTATGATTCTATTATATTGGTTCTACTTGTTCCTGCTAGCTTACATTCATTTAACGAAGTTGATTCATACAAATGTTTTAAGAACTGGAGTGAACTACATATTCTAATTTTGTACAATACACTTTGCAAAGCAATCCAGAAAAAGAAAGGAGAGAATATTAGAGAAAAGAAATGTAGTTGTATATTTCAGACTTGAGCAAGATATTTGTACTTCCTCGTCAGGTCCGCTCCTAGGGTGTCGGCCACCCTCGTGCAATGACCTATTTTGCCGCCCCTCTAGAGAATTTTCAGATTTTGGCTAATATTTAACGTTATAAATTCATGAGCCTGTATAGAAATAAATAGTAAAACATTAACAAAAATGCAAATTAAATTTCAAGTGCAAAACTTTTTTTTTTTTGGCCAGCTAATAGGTTATAACAATGACAAAATACTTTAATAAAATCATAAGAAAACGAAAATATTACCTTTGAAAGAAAAATAGATATTTTATAACTAGAAATGCGAAACAGCAGTATTTACTCGGAAAATATTAGTTAATAAAAAAAAGTACTAAAGCATAAAATTCGCAAAACGAAAAGTATATAAATAAGTTTTTCTACAAAGACTACCTAATAACTAACTATAAAATAACTTTTTTGGCTTTCTGAGAGGTAAATTTGTGAATAATTTCAGTGAAATCAATTAGATTTATGTGGTCGCGGTTACCTAGCGGTCAACGTCATGGACTGGAGTGTCATGAGTTCAAGCCTAGAACCTCTGAAGCCCCACGTGTAGAAGGGCCAGTGCACGTTAAATCTGTCGAGGCTAAAATTTTCTACCGTTGTTGTGATGTGGCAGTCAGGAAAACGGGGTTTCAGCTCAAGTGTCAACTTCATCATTTGACCATTGTTCAAAATTACAAGGTACATCACCAACAGCCCTTGTGTAGCTTCATAGTGCGGCGTTAATAAATACACTCACTTGGAAATATTGTGAAACTCATACAGAAAGCGGAATATTGAAAAGCACTCAGATAATGAGGTAAATCTTTCATTTACCGAAGGGATCACATGATCAAGAATTTTAAAATACATTGCTGGTCCCACAAAATGCAACACCAAGAAGGACTAGAGATATCACAGCGAAATTTATTTGGCAGGTAACATGTTGCATAAAGATCAAACGATTAAAATTACAGCCTCTTGTGGAAGATGATAAAATCATCAGTTAGTGTAGCCGCCATTGTTGACTATAACCACTACCTCATGCCTCGTCGTAGAATCAAAGAGGCTTTGCATATACCCTTGGAGTACAGCAGTCCATGCGGCTTCCACATTGTGGCAAAGTTGATCTGGTGTAGCAGCGGGTGGTGTATCCCGGGCTAGTCGTTGGGCAAGCGTGGACCACACGTTTTCAACTAGCGATAGATTGGAAGAACAAACAGGCCAAGGAAGGAATTCAATCTGATTGGTAAAAAAGAACTCTTGAACATTGTGTGGTCACGCATTATCTTGTTGGAATATGGCTGATGGCAAGAGCTGAATGTATGGGAGGACCACGGGCTCTAATGCCTCAGAGATGTAGCTCTGGCTGTTCAGTGTACCAGCAATGCGTACCAGAGGGCAGCCTCTCACTACGGTGTCTCCAAACTCGAATCCGACCATCATGATGTTGCAGGCAGAAGCAAGATTCGTTAGTAAAACTAATGTCTTTTCATTCCGCAGTCTATGTCCACAGTTCATCGCACTATTCACGGCGCAAACGCCTATGGTTTCCAGTCAAGGGTAAACGAAGCAATGGATGCCTTGCGGACATCCTACTCTGCGGCAAACTGCGTCGAATGGTACGAGCGGACACCGAATGATGCGTAAAAGAGTGAATCTATTGTGCTATGATTCTCGATGTGGCTGCGAGATCCATCACTGCCAAGCGTACAATCCACCTGTCATCACGGGCAGTGAGGTAACGAGGTGGAAGCGATCAGCCCCGTTGGCCCATCGTTTCCTCCTGAATCCTTCGTTGACCGATTTCTCTAAAAGACAATCCGCAATCCCTATAGGCTACTATTCTTCCTCCGTTGAATTCAGAAACTTAGTCAAAAGACGCTCGATGTCCTCCTCATGGCATACGTAAACAGCTTGAGCAAATAAAAACAACAGCAGGAAAAAAAAATTGACGTGCTTTTTATCGCCAATCTTTTCTCCCCTTAATATAGTACTTGCGGATGGTGCTACGATCGCTCGTGATGTGCGTCTGTGCTATAATGAAAAGTATTTCGTCGTTACCAACACATGATGTGAATTTCACATGGCTTGCCTTTCTTCAGGGTGTTGCATTTTGTGTGGCCAGCAGTGTAGAAAACAGTTTTAAAGTGCTGGAAGGAATTTGAAACTTGTTCATCACTGCCCTCGTAATCAAATAAACGGATCTTTAACCAGGGCTTTGAGATGGGAATTTCGGGATCAATACTTAAATCTCTAGAAAGTATTGTTGCTGAATAGACAAATATTTTAAAATTATCGTCAGATCTTTGGGAAACTAAATATTTTTGAATATTATCCAAGCCTTTAATGTATTCCGTGATGTTTAATTTAGGATTTTAAAGCATTTTACTCAAATCAATTCTTGATAATAAATCATCCCAAATTAAAATTGAACACAAAATTTAAATGTTTCAAGACTTAATTATTGATTCAGCGCCCAACTCTTTTCGTGTATGTGGTGGTATCTTCAATTAAGGCATTTAATGCGGTAATAATGGTTTTGAGGTTTTGTTTTAGTGGTCTAATAGACGAGAATCAGATACGACTTTCCTAACTTATTTCACTTAACGATTTTAAAATCAGACTTTTCACATGTTATTTTAGTAAATCTCATCGACGTAGGGACTCAGAAAAGTAACTATATACCTCTTGTCCCATATTAAGAAAACCAGAAAATTCACCACTGGAGCTAGTAGCGTCATTAACGATGAGATTTGATGTATGAGCCGCTTATGGCAAGTGCAATGCTCCAAAATTTATATCGATAATCCTTTTTTGAAGCCCTCTATTTTTCCCCTTCATGTTCTATCGATAATCGTAGGCCTGACCCCGTTTATCTTTAACTTCGAGTTGTAGGATATGTAACAGAGCATCTCTAATAGAAAATTGCACATACCTTATCCAGTGGTATTAGTTACTGGAAAAAAATCATAGAAAAAAAATCTAAAATTCCTTACCATCAGTAGTATTTTCACGTCTAATTACATACGTTATTTGTTCTGTATGACTAATATCTGATGAAGAGTCAAGAATTATAATGTAATATTTGGCTTTTTTGACAACGCGGGTTATTTCATTAAGAATAAATTCGGCTAAAATATTATTTCATTTTGGATATGCTGCCCTAATTAGTGTGGAATACGTGTTTTTTTTTTAACATTTACTGACATTATGTCACCCATCAGGTATAGTGGTTAGCGAAGCTGACAGTTGTGCCGTAAGGCCTGGGCTCGAATCCCGAAGAAGATGTTTGTAAATGTATAGGGCCTTCGCGGCACGGGGGTACTCTAAATGGCCGTCAAGCCGCAAGTCCTTTAGTGAGGTTGGTGGAAGGGGAAGAGAGGTGGGAAGCCCCTGACCACTCCCAGGGTGTTCTCCCTCAAAATTAGGGTGGAACCGAGCCAAATCGTACTGTCACCTGCTTGGTGCTCAAAGCTACGGCTAACGACAAGCGTACAATATAGCCCGATGCCATGATGAATTTCGTGGGCCTCGATCTGACTACGTCAGACAGGTGGCATTAGCAACAACAACAACTGACATTATTAAGATGTTCGGAAAAAACTCAATTAAATTTGGCCAACATGTCGACACTGCCTTTAAAAATAATCATTATTTCTATGACACAACTTCGTACTAGTTTCTCTGAATGCCAAATTTTGACTGGCTAAAAATTGTATTATTGCAATCCTTCTTTCAATGATGGCGCACCATAGCTTTTTCTCTCCTTTTTTAGATTTTGTTCCACATCAATCATAGAATTTTTTTCAACCTCGTCTTTAATTCGCTCCACAATATAGAGTTACGTGTTTTAGAGTATTTTCATGCTTATTACGGTAATCCGAACAATGACACCAATCAGAAAAGCCAGTACTTACGAATTGGGTTGTAAAAATATCTTTACTGAACAATTTACATGCAAAAAAAAAATTGATTTAGTTTTAGGAATAACAGATTTACGTGCGATTTATTTTCTTCCCATTCACTTAAGTTTTGTTGAAATATGAACAGCTGAATTTTCCACCATTCTCATCGAGCGTAAATTTAAAATCTGCTACTTGTTTGGGACACTGTTCTACTAATAAATCAATATTTTTTTGTAAAAATGTTAAGTACACTCTTCGCTCAAAAATTCGCACTCGGCTTCACTGGGAATGGAACTGTTGATGATAATCTTGCCATTTCATCTCCTTCATTGGTCGTGACATCCGTTGACTTAGTCTTTGCATTGGAACAGATTATAACTGATAATGTTAAGAGTGCGTTTGTGATTTTTAGATTGAAAATCTTTAATAAAAAATCCATTTGTGAAATTCACAAATTATTGCTTTCTTTCCTCTCTATTCCTTAAAAGTTATCTTTCATGGGTTGACAAATCTCCCTTTATTTTTAATATATAAAGAAAAGGTAAAAATAATGAAACCAGAAATATAATTTTAAACAATCTTCTATTCGAAATTAATATTTATTGCGAATTATCGTTAAATATGGAAAACAAATTTTTAAACCTAAATACCAAAGGTGTATCTGAAATATGTTGAATTTGATTAAAAAAAACACCATGACTTTTATAAACAGATTTATTTCCCACATATCTATAGCTATTTTCTAAATACGGGGGGAAACTTTTTAAAATTATTCTAAAAAAATATTTAAAAATTTGTTGTATAAATAAATATATCTGAAATCCTTATTGCAACTAATAAAGCAAACAAAGATTGTTTTGACCTTACTTTAAAACAGACAATAGTAAACAATTTTGTTACTTAATTTAGGAACCAATAAATCAGGCAAAATTACAATTCAACACGGCTTCATCAATTCAATCTTAAACGTGATACTCACAGGAGGTGTTATGAAGAACCATCAGTTAGATTAATCCTGCCAACATAGAGAAAATAGTAAACACGGTGACACGGTAAGGGGCTATGAGGATTAAATTATATGAAATTACTTTTCAACTAGGGTTTCTGATTTTCCCGGGAATTAATTGCCGTTCCCGAGATTCCCGAAAATATATCAAACTTTCAAAAAAACTTAAAACAAATTATTTTTAAATAATATCAATAATAATTATATAAAATAAGGAAAATACCGTTTTTTTTCCCCTTTAATTTTCGACTCAGCTTTGACTCATAAATTTTCAGATTTTTAAGCGTTTTGTATTCGTATTAAAACTTGAAAATGTATGTCATATAACTATTAATAAAACTGAAAAAGGTTTAAATGAGGAAATAATGGATGAAATATATTTTCATCCATGCACCCTGCAAAATTAGTATAATTTGGTGAGTAGACAGAAATTTTAAAATCTGTCTTTCTACTCCAATGAAATCGCCAGATGTTTTGATTAATAATTTTCAAATGTAGCTAGAAACAAAATCTGCAGAAAGAAATATTTCGCAGGAATAAATAATTATTCTGAAGAAAATTATTACAAAATAAAATACAAAAGGATTTACTTAGTGTGTTATATTTATTTATTATATATTATCTTTATTTTGAAGGTGCTGTTACAGCGTTGATTTTTTTATTTTCAACTTTATCATATACATAGAAGAAAAATCTTTCCCCGAATTAAAAGGTTTTTTTTTTAATGAAATTTATCACTTTAAGCACTAAAAGCAAAAATTGTTAATGACATGGAAAAAATGTTACAATTAAAGATTTTGTAAATTTAAAATATTGAAAAAAAATTCACATTTAAAAAATAACTACTAAAATTAATGTTCCTTTACTGATTCACGATTCACATGCGTTTCAAAATTAATCAGTCGAAGTTTAATAAATTATTTCCCTTATGTTGCTACTAAGAGATAAATATTAATATATATGTACTTTGAATTTTTTTTTTTTTTTTTTTTTTTTTTGCTGCTGAAGCATCGCTTACGTACGTTAAAAATGTTAAATATCGTATTAAGATATTTTGTTTGTACAACCGATTTCTTATTTATGAAATTGCCATATTATTGTTGCAAAAACATAAATAATTATTGATTAAGTATCTCACACTAAATTTTGATTAAGAAAATAATAAATAAGAAAAGTTGCGAAAATTCTCCACTAAACAGTTTGGGGGTTTATTCCTTTTTTTAAATTGCTGACTCAATTAAATCCTACAAGTATCCGAAAATAAAATAAAATAAATAATAGTTTTAAATATTAGTACTTACGTTATTCACAAAAACAAATAGCTCGGAACTTTGATAAGATTTTCGAGCTGTTAGGCTACGAAAAGTTATTCTCTTGAAAACTAAATACTTTGAGTTGAAGAAGCTCTTATAGCAGACAAAAACTGATAAGAAAAAAATAGTTTCCCAGGGGTAGCTAGAAAAATTCTCACCAACCCTACAGGCGGGGAAAGGGGTACTTATTCTCTTATTACACTCTTACCTCACTCTGCTGGGGTAATGAACATTCCAGGAAGTTCGGGGTGAACGATCGCAAATCGCCACAGTACGGTCAGCTAAAATTACATCCGAGGTTGAAATCTACAGTCAAGTCAGAAATAGCTACCTAATAGATTTTAAGCCTCGTTCCATTCCCGGGAATGCAAAAAGTATGGAAATCTTACGATTTCCCAGGTTCCCGGGGAAGAAATCCTATATTCAACGAATAAATGGAGTACATATATAAGAGGGCAACTGCATATAGTCCTTTGTTTTAATATATGTTTTCTTTTATTTTTGTTTTTCAGTGCTATGCTTACATATTTCAGTGCTTATTACACTTAGAGCTTTCAAAAAAACGCATAATACCCACAACTTTTTTAATATGGTATTAAAATACTAATAAGTACCTATAACATAAAATAAAACTTAGAAATTCGGCCAAATTCGATAACATTAATAATGCTATATGAATATTGAAGTGTTTTTCAAACAATTTTTTGTAATGAAAATTATTTAATCAAAAGAAACTGCAAGATTTTTTTTCAAAATAACTTAATACCAAATAAAACTACTGGAAACTACGTTTAATAGAGGTATAAAACCTACACTAAAAAGGATAACGGGGATTGCTTATAAGCGTTGTAAGAGCATAGACACAAAAATTTCACTTCGTTCCTCTAATTTGTTTTTCTAAATTGTAAGGCTATTATTAAATTGAGAATTTTTAATTTCCTGAATTGCATATCGAATTTAAACATGTATTAGGCTATATTAACCATATAAGATATTTCGGTAAAGCAACTTTCACAAAAATCATTTTTGAGATGCTTTTGTTAAGCATCGATCTTCAGTGCACCGCCAGTGTCTCTGATAAGTAAAAAAATTTTCTTTATCACGATACTGTCGGCTCTCCCACGAATTTTGCTATCCAACAAAAAATGCGTGAAAGGAGTAGATATTAATGGACAATGGACCAATACATTGTGCTCTAATATATTAAACTGCACTATCCATAAATCGGGACTTACTTTGATTTTCCAAAATTTATTTAAAATTCAGCATATTTATTCCACATATTATAAGTTTTATTTTGAGAAATTCGTAAAATTTTTTTGCTTCGTTGACAGAACTATACGCGGCCTATTGTTTTGGACAGAACTATTGTTTTGGCCGCCCGCGTGCAGTGCACGCGCTGCACACCTGCTAGGATCGGCCCTGATCCTCGTATTTCTAGATGACGATCATTAGACTTAAATCCCATCGAGATCAGCTTTAGGTAAAAATTATTCGAAAATAAATTCACTCTCATCAGTGGTGCACACAAGGGGGGTGTCCTAGGGGTTCGGGTATGAGTTTTTTTCGATTGATTATAATCCTACATTTGTATAAAGTAAAATTTAATTAAGTACTTGTAATTATCAATTTATTTTATTAATTAATGTTAATTATTAATTCAATAATCAGTTTTTTTACTGTTTCTTGTTAACAAAATCGACAAAATCAGAAGAATCCATTGGTGTTGTCTTGAGGTATGACACGAAATGGGGGACTTTCGACCCTGGACACCACCCTGGAAAAATTTTGTGTGCGCTACTGACTCCCATTCAATTCTCCACTTATAAAATATTATTATAATTTCCGTTGCGTCGCCAATGGTCCTCGGGCAACTTTACCCCAGCTGCGACATCAATATACACTCACACACTCTGATACCTTTTTTGTGTTTAAAAATTCCGCTTAGAAAAAGAACCCAGTTTTCCTACTCGGTTTAAATAAGTCACCTATTTTTTAATTTACAATGAAATTTAATCTAATTGATTCAATATAAAATACGTAACATATGAGCACAGACGCGATTTTCCATTCCGTATATATTCCACTTTTAGTCGAAATTAAAAAAAAAATCGTTTGTGGCCTCTTCTGCTTCTAAAATCCAAAGAGCGTTTCACCCACCATCTGGCTTCTATTATTTCCAGCCTTTGTACATTCTTGTGAATTTTGTATATACAAATGGAGGGCTCTGTTTATGCTTCAAGAGAATGGGTGTTCGCGTGTGGTCTTTTTATGGCGATTCTAGCTAAGGTTACAAGCTCATTGAAAGCACGGCTGTTCGAAACTTGGAACGAGTTCTCGAACATTTGGACAGCGCGCAAGGTTTTTAACAACGGCTTTAAACATTCAGACTTTTTTTCCCCAAAGAATTTTTGTTTTTCTTCGAAAAACTTAACTGTACTAATTTAAACGACATTAGAATGATTTCCTGTTGTAGTTTTAGCTGTTTTGGAGAAGCACATGTTTGAGAGTAAATGCAATGCACTCTGCTTGCCAAATTCTGTAACGTAGTTGGTTAAATTAATGTAGATGAGCCCACAGGATGCAAAACAAAAATGTGAAACACACATAAGCTTTTCTTTCACCTGTGAGGGGAACCGAGTTCACCCAACCTTAAACTTGGATTTTTTTAAAAAAAATAATAATATCATTGGCACATAAACACTGTACTTAAGGAAGAATTTTACATAAAACAAGTAATATAAAAAAAATTTTTAAGCCAATTCCTACTTTGAATGGATGCAAATAGAAAGTATTTTATAACCGATTGAAAATTTGAACAAGATATATATATATATATATATATAATATATATATATATATATATTACAAAAATATGCAAAAATAGTTATATACCTAAGATAACTATAGTCATGATAGAATAGATTTAGCCACAGAAATACTAGAGCAAACTCCTAACCTGAGAACCAGGAATGCAGGTTTAAACAATGTTTTTCAGCCAGCCAACCTTCACCTGAATTTGTCAATATTCTGGGCCACAGGGAAAGCTAGAAAATTCTAGAGAAGTTTAACTATTATTATAAATAAAACCATAATCTATTAATGTAAAACGATAATATTATAGCCTGTAATAATTAGTAAAGTATTTAAAATCAAAGTTTAACTATTAGATAAAGACTTACCACGTGAGCAACACATAATCCCCGGCTGTGGACAATAACAGTATCGCATAAAATTATTAAGTTTTAATAAAATATCATTAATACTATATATACACATTTAAAAACTGTATATTTTATTTTAAAATTTATAGAAAATAAAAGTACTATCCAGACATATACAATTAATTTTGAAGAAAATATAATATTGTTAATTTATTTAGCTAGAGACGCCATCTATCTATAAATTGTACAACTAATAACTTTTTTTATTTTACTGTTAAGTAACTTTTTATAAATTTAGGAGGGTATCCGTGTTCCATACAATGTTTAATAAAATGTTCCTACCATTAGTTCACTCTCTCCCTATATATATGTCTGCATTGTTGCAACAATGCTCACCCGGTTTGACTAATTAGGTTGAGAATCCGGTTTTCGACGCCATCTTTTGTCATTGTATTAACAGTTACATTGTTGCAACTATGGGGTCGAATTTAAGTTGGTGTCAAAAACTGGTAATTAATTAAATTAAATTAATTAATTAATTAATATTTGGAAAAAACTATATTAACATCAAGTGTCAGCCACTACAAGTTTAAAAAAATTATTTGAACTTGATTGGAAGAATAGAAAGCATTTTATGAACGATTGAAAATTTAAACAAGATAAATATATAAAGAGAGTGAACTAATAGTAGGAATTGAAAAAAAAGAGAGATGTTGGGATACGTGTGTGACTATTTCAATACTTTAAATAGTTTTTTAGGTTCATTATTTAAAATTATGACGTAAAATAAAGTTTTAAAAGTTTACAAATAAATTTTCAGACATTGCCAGAAATATTAATTTACATTTGAAATAAATGCAATATATTAAGTAAACTTTGCATTAATTTTAATTGAATAATTCCTATATCATGTAGACAAAAAGCTACTTGATTAAGGTATGCGTTAAACAGCGATTTCTTTTGACCAGACATTTCAACAAAATGAATCAATATTGTAAAGCTAAATTTCTTATCTCTGAAATTATTACAATTGCCCCCGTGCGTTAAGTAAAGAACAAAGAAAACCTTAATACAGAAGGAAGAAGGCATTAGTCTTTGCTCAAAATTACCGGAATACCAGACACATCGGTGGTCTCACCTTTTTTAAATGATTACATCCATATTAATTAACTTTGCATTTTAGAAAAGATATAAGTAGTAATGTAAAACTCATTAAATATTGGTTAAATAAAATAGTGGCAGTTTTAACCTATTTATTACGCTAATTTCATATCGTCTACAGCTGCAGGCGCATTTTATTTTAGAATAAGTTTAAGGTATCCAACTACCCTAAAATTGTGAATTTCGCCAAAAATTGAAATTTTTTTTATCACTTTATTTTATAAGCCATCTTATTAGCTTTATAAAAATACCAAATTTATTATTCTCTATTCCCTAGATCAAAAACTACAACTGTTTTAGCAAAGACGGATGCCATTACTTTAAGCAAGATGCCATCCATACTATAAAGCGCGTTTTACTCGAAATTCGTGGGTTTTTTTTAAATGCTCATATGGGGCCAGCGATTGCCAAAAAAGTTTTGTAAATAATTAAGTGAATTTTTTTGTGTATGTTCTGCATAATAGTAAAAATGGTAAGTAGTAAAGTTTATAGGCCATCTTATAGCTGTATAAAAATATCAAGTTTATTATTTTCCGTTCGCTAAAACCAAAACGACAAGTGGTTTAGTAAAAGCAAATCCCATTACCTTAAGCAAGATATGTCATACTTTAAAATGCGTTGTAATCGAAATGCGTTTTTTTTTTAAATGCTAAAATGGGGGCAGCGATTACTAAAAATGTTTTGAAAATAATTAAGTGAAATTTTTTTTGTGTGTTCTGTATAATAGTAAACGTGTTTAAAACTTCAGATTTATCAATCACTGTTTTATTACAAAATTTCCCTTATGTGAATATAATCACTGTTTTTTTAAGCAATTTCATATAATAACTAAGATAAAGTGCTCTAGTTTTTGAAAAAATTAAAATATCTCTTATCCTAAATATCATTTCAAAAATGATTAGCATAGCAACACATCAGAATTGAAAATTTGTTCATAAACTTTTGGTACACAATGGGTCACGTTTATGTTATTTTTTGTAAATGTTTACCCATTTTTTCCCTTTTTAGTAATAATAAAAAAAGAAACGAGCCTTACAGTAGTCGCATATGATGTGTAACATCTGACATGTTATCGTGGTAAATACGCAATAGTGACTTTAATCCTGAAAAAAATAAATCGGGTATGATTGGAAATATTTTTTTGTAGAATAATTATATCTTTAATGAAAATTTTATTTAATTAACACAAGGAGCAATGCAATTTTTTTATCAAAAATAAGTATTCTTGTTCAATTTGGGGAAAAGCGGAGACAATAGATTCATGAAAACTGAAATATGACACATATACTTGGGATTTCAAAGTATTTAAAAATCGTTGAAAAACAGCGTCAATAACAGTATCACTGTTAGTTATCGAAACATTTCGATTTGTGTTCATTTCGAGCTTGAGTTCATCTTTCAGAAAAGCTATGAGCGGCTCAGCTTCTGGCAAACTAAAGTTAAAGTTAAAATCACCACCCAAAATCCTGGGAAGCGAGTGATAGTTTTTTTAAGAAGAGCAGAACCACCTTCGGTATACGGTAAAAGTACAAAATGAAGGAAATCCTTAATTTTTTTAACTGTTTGATTCGGAGAAATGTATGCGACCTCCAAAATGACTGTTTGTCCATTTTCAAACACAACGAGCCCTGCGACATTGACATTTGAGCGTAAGAATCGCAAGTTTATTCTGGATGCAGTCTAATAAGACTTGCGGAAGGCTGGCGGCTTAATTACTACTAGAGTTGGACCCCGAGACGAGGGTAGCGAAGAGACACCACCAAGAGTGCTGATTGGTCAAATCAAATAGCGCCTGCTTCCCCGGCTTGATGGCTACTAGAGTTGGACCTCGTACAAGGGTAGCGAAGAGACACCACCAAGCGAGCTGATTGGGCGAATCAAACAGCGAGCGCTTCCCCGACTTCCTGTTACGCATTTCCGTCCCTTTTCACGAAATCACTCCAACAAATATCCAGCCACCGAGAGTAAAGATGTTACACATCAATAATAATTTTTCTCTTCTTAGTTTAAATATATTTTTCTTAAGGGGTATCGGAACGCTCTATACTGATAATGTTAAAAAGGGCTTTTTCAATGTACCTTTTCTAAAAACCTGTTGGAAATACAATCCCCAAATTTTTTTTGCACGTTAAGCATACATCTAATATCATACTGAAATTAGCTTTTTTTGAAATTTTTATTAGTTTTTCTTTAAAATTTTTTTATTTGATGTACAGTGAGAAAACAGTGTTTTTCGACAGAAAAAAAATTATTAAAAAAAAATGTATAAAAAATTTTGCTAAAAGCTCATTTCAGTATATACTAGAATATATTGTCACAAACTGATACGCTCTGAGTGGCCGAACGGTTAGAGCACTGCTCTACAATGCAAGTGGCTCGGGTTCGAGCCTCCCAGATATTTGTTTGTTAAATTCAATCATGACTTTCATTATTTATTATTATGGACATTTGCAAATTATGTAAATTGAATTTATGTTAATCTTTCCCCTGGTGGTTATTCTAGAACCCTCCACCAGGTTTATAAAAGTACTGCAGCTGGATAGGTCTTCAGTTGTGGTGCTGCCCGTGTAAAACACTACGACAAAATAAATTGTGTATTGGATAACATCGCCTTATTCCTTCCACGTGACATTTTGGTGGAGGCGCGGGGTAACGATAGCCATCGGCAACGGATATCAGAGAAAGTCGAAGGCTCCAAGGGCTACCTCCAGAATACGGGTTGCTACCTTGCCGAGTCCGAACTGTAAAAAGAATGCCGGAAGGTGAAACGGAAGACAAGGCAACATCATCAATCCCATCTATGTATGTTACCTATCAGCTGCCACGAGAGCCTTGTTCATTCTCTGGCTTGAATACCGAAGATGCTGAAAAATGGAAAAATGATTACGAGAGGATTGCTAACTACAACAATTGGGATGAAACAGTACGTCTTGCAAATGTCGTGTTCTATCTAAGCGGAACTGCAAGGTTGTGGTTTGACAACAATGAAGATCGATTGAAAAGTTGGACAGACTTCGAGAGACTTTTTGAAGAGACTTTCGGAAAGCCTGAGGACGTAAAAAGTTTTGCAGAAGGATTATTAAGGACAAGGGCTCAGCGTCCTGGCGAAACGCATGAGTCTTACGTTCAGGACGTATTGTCATTATGCAGGAAAGTGGATAAAAATATGCCAGAAGATCAAAAGATATCGCATCTCATGAAAGGGGTGGCTGAAAATCTCTACCAGGTACTGATAAACAGAGAAGTTAGCACAGTAGATAAATTTGTTACGTGTTGCCGTGAAGTGGATGCCATGAGAAAAAGACGAGTTGTGCCGCTACGATATGAGAGACTACCTAATGTTACACCCATGTCAATGGCCAATGAAGGAGATCTAAGCGATCTAATTCGAAGGATTGTTAAAGAAGAAATCGAGAAAGTACTCCCACGGATCGCAACATGTATAGACGACGAGCCAAGCAATTTAGAATCAATTATCCGAGAAGAAGTTCGAAGCAATTTGGCTCCACTCTCTCGAGAAAAACCTACGCCTTCCCCTTACAGAACTCAAAGGACTGGCGGAAGTTCCTGGAGACCAAGGCCGAGACCTCGACAAGAAAACAGACCAACTCAACAGGATACCGGAAGGAAGACTGACCTTTGGCGTACTTCAGATAACGTACCAATTTGCTTTCATTGTGGACGACCGGGTCACGTGACTAGATATTGCCGTGATAGACGACGTGTTTTTAACGCAGCAAGACAAAGAAGGCAATTAGACCAGTCAGAACGCTGGGATTCCGACTCTCTTTCTGATTACGGCCGCGATCCTGAATCTAATTACCAGCGTTACAGAAGTAATTCGCCGTACCCTAGACGCAATCCACAACGCCACCAATCAAGATCTCCATCTCGTCGCTCACCTGTTAGGTCCAGTGAGGAAAACTAAGGCATGCGACCTGCGTGGGAGGTAAGGCCGCAATAAACGAAAACCCTCCAGTATACACGGCTGCTAAACTAGTCAAAAACTTTGTATCCGTAACTGTCAATGGGCATATCGTTAATGCCTTGGTTGATTCAGGAGCTGATTATTCAGTAGTTTCCGAACAGTTACGCACGCAACTAAGGACGCCCATGTTTTCAGAACACAACCCGATTCTTCGAACTGCCTGTGGTAAGGTTGTAGAAGCTATATAGGACGATGCATGTTGCGAGTGAACTTGAATGGAGTGGTGCAACCTTTCGAATTTTTGGTATTCCAGCAATGCAGTCATGATCTCATATTGGGATGGGACTTTTTCAAAGCAACTGATGCCATTATTGATTGCGGATCAGGTGAACTTCAGATTGGAGAAGTCTCTCCAAATGATCTCAAAATGAATGAAGTAAATTCTGGTTTATATGCGGTCAGTGACGTTGTCATTCCAGGAAACTCTATAAGAAAGATTTCCGCTTTGGCTAAAGACCACCAGACCTTTTAGAAAAGGTTATAGTTACTGGAATGAAGAATTTTGAATGGACAAAACAGCTAAAAGTCCCAGCTACAATAGCCACACTCCAGAATGGTAAAATAGATATTTGGATTGCTAACAGTTCCTCTCAGCCACAGATAATACCAGCTGGCATGTGTATAGCTGAAATGACGGATATTGAGGATGGATTGGTAAGTTCTTTGAACGAGAATGCTGACAAAATCGAAGTAAAACAGATGAAGCACCCTAGACAGTCGGTGAAAGAATTCAAATGCCTTGTAGACCCGGAACTGCGTGAGGCGCAACAGAAAGATCTTTTGAAGTTGCTTAACGACTTTACAGATGTTTTTGATTTTGAGAACAATATAAGAGTCTCGAGTAAAGTAAAACACAAGATAAACACCGGCGATTGCCAACCTATTAAGCAAAAGCCATATAGAGTGTCTTTTGAAGAGAGAAGAATAATTCAAAAAGAGGTTGATCAAATGCTGAAGCTTGACATCATAGAGCATTCGGAGAAGTCCGTGGTCATCCCCAGTTGTTCTGGTGAAAAAGAAAAAATGGATCCTGGCGTTTCTGTGTGGATTACCGTCGCTTGAACAAAATTACCAAAAAGGATGTGTACCCTTTACCCGGATTGACGATGCCTTGGATAACCTTTCGGGTGCAAGTTGTTTTCTACAATAGACCTTAAGTCTGGATACTGGCAGATTGAAGTCGATGAAAGAGACAGAGAGAAGACGGCTTTTATTACTCCGGATGGATTATACCAATTTAAGGTTATGCCATTTGGGTTATGTAACGCCCCAGCCACGTTCGAAAGAATGATGGATAGTATCCTTAAAGGGATGAAGTGGAAGCACTGTCTATGTTATCTAGATGATGTCATTGTCTACGCTGCCTCTTTCGAAGAACATCTTTTGAGATTGAGGATGGTGCTTCAGTGCATACGAGATGCTGGATTGACACTGAACCATAAAAAAGTGTCGTTTTGGTCAAAGAAGCCTTAAGATTCTTGGTCACTTAGTGGACAAAGATGGAATTCGTCCAGATCCAGGGAAGGTCGAAGCAGTTCTAGAATTTCCAACCCCCCAAACCGTTACGCAAGTTAGAAGCTTTTTAGGGATCTGCTCTTATTATCGCCGATTTGTCCATAATTTTGCCGACATCGCCAGGCCGTTGCACGAATTATTGAAGCAAGATGTTAAATTTGTATGGAAAGAAGAACATCAATCAGCATTCATCCGTTTAAAATCACTGCTGACGAGATATCCTGTGCTTGGCTTCTTTAAACCAGAAGCTAAAACCTTAATACATACTGACGCCAGTGGATATGGCATTGGTGCTATTCTCGTACAAATACAGAGTGGGTTTGAAAGGCCTATTGCTTATGCATCCCGATCACTTTCAACATCCGAGAAAAATTATTCGACTACAGAGAAGGAATGTTTAGCAGTTATTTGGGCGATAAGTAAATTCCGACCCTATATCTTTGGACACCCATTTACAGTGGTAACAGATCACCACTCTTTATGCTGGTTGGCGAATCTAAAAGATCCATCTGGGCGATTAGCAAGGTGGGCTTTGCGTCTTCAAGAGTACGATGTAGAAATAGTTTTCAAGACCGGAAGAAAGCACCAGGATGCTGATTGCTTATCGAGGAGCCCACTGCTTAAAATTGAAGAAGAGCCCACTGAAGATATACCATTCCTTAATACCATTACCAATTTTCGAAAGTGAGCAAAGTAAAGACCCTGATGTAGCAAATATTCGAGACGAAATGGTTAGAAAGAGAGACTTCTCAAAGTTTAAAGAAATTAGTGGATTTTATACAGAAAAAACTACGATCCTTTAGGAAAGCAGTGGCTATTGTTCATACCGAAACATCTTAGAGCGGACGTATTAAAAAGCCTTCACGATGCACCGACAGCGGGTCATTTAGGGTTTGCCAAAACGTACGACCGAATCAGACGGAAGTATTTCTGGCCTGGCCTATACCGCAGTGTCCGACGCTATATATATATATATATGTGTGTCTCATTGTCGAGAGTGTCAAAGGCGAAAATCTCACCCTCAGCGACCTCCAGGATTGCTTCATCCAATATTGCCAGGGGATATCCCGTTTGCTAAAATAGGATAGATTTACTTGGAAGATTTCCTCTAACAAAGCAAGGGAATAGATGGATAATTGTCTGTACAGATTATCTCACTCGATTTACTATCACAAAGGCCCTACCAAGCGGTGAAGCCACGGAAATAGCCAAATTTCTGGTTGAAGACGTTATACTGAAACATGGATCACCAAGGGAAATCATCAGCGATAGAGGGCGATCATTTTTGTCGAATCTCGTTAAAGAAGTAAATAATTTATGCTTGACTATCATTTGCTAACTACTGCATATCACCCTCAGACAAATGGCCTCACGGAAAGGTTCAATAAAACACTCGCTGACATGCTGGCCATGTATGTCGATGTTGACCAAAAGAATTGGGACAACATACTTCCATTTGTCACCTTTGCATATAACACCGCAAAGCAGGAGACGACAGGTTTCAGTCCATTTTTCCTTGTTCATGGACGTGATGTGGATACTCTACTAGATGCCATTTTTGCCCTTTCTTCCCGATGAATCAGCGAATGATTACGTTCAAAACCTGATAATGAAGGCCGAAGAAGCTAGACAACTAGCAAAAATACATCTAACAAGAGCACAAGACAAAGACAAATGCCGTTATGATGAAAGACATCGGATAGTGAATTACAAGAGGGAGACCTGGTTTGGATATTTACTCCAATCCGCAAAGTTGGATTATCTGAGAAATTGTTAAAGCGATACTTTGGACCCTATAGGGTGAGAAAAAGGTTATCCGAAGTGACTTATGAAGTGGAACCTTGTGATAGTATGCGCACCAAACGAAAATTAAGAGACGTGGTACATGTTCTGCGAATGAAACCTTATAAAGACCCTGACCTTCAGCTAGAAGATATTGAACAAGAAAAGTCACCTCGGAACCAGTCCGGACTGTTTTTGACAAAAGGAACCCCTAAACAAGTTTACTTTGGACCTATTACAAGAAGCCGTTCGAAACAACTACAGCGGGTCGCTGTGTCTCCTAAGGAGGGAGAAATGTCACAAACTGATACGCTCTGAGTGGCCGAACGGTTAGAGCACTGCTCTACAATGCAGTGGCTCGGGTTCGAGCCTCCCAGATATTTGTTTGTTAAATTCAATCATGACTTTCATTATTTATTATTATGGACATTTGCAAATTATGTAAATTGAATTTATGTTAATCTTTCCCCTGGTGGTTATTCTAGAACCCTCCACCAGGTTTATAAAAGTACTGCAGCTGGATAGGTCTTCAGTTGTGGTGCTGCCCGTTGTAAAAACTACGACAAAATAAATGTGTATTGGATAACATCGCCTATTCTTC
>BMAO01017172.1:0-18944 GCA_019973975.1 Trichonephila clavata
GAAAATGATTCTGATGTTTTACTCAGTGAGTGAGTCTAAAATTTCTGTGTAAATGATTCTGGAAGTAAATGAAAGTTTGTTATCGGACCTCTGTTGTGGTGTAGATAGAATCGATCAGCATCTCACAAATTACCCAATAACAAGCAAAAGAGGCAAGAAATAATACAAAGAAATATTCTTCCATATTTTAGGTACATCATTGTGGAATGCTTTCGTTTTATATCAGAAACTGGGAAGAAAATTATCTGATTCGAATTTCAGGCTTGATATTATAGATTGCTTTTTTGAAAAACATGGGGTGGTAAATGAGAAAAAAGAACGGACGACCAGGAATTTTTGCCCAATCCCTTAAGATTGACAGGAAAAAAAACTTTTTAGAAGTGATTCCTTTCACCGCGCGCGACAAAAATTGATACCACAAGGCAATGTTTTGTGTGTTGTTGGAAAAGAAAACGACTTGGGAAAAAGCGTGAAAAAAGAAACACAATATTTTCATCGCCGCGCATCTGGTATAGTGGTTAGTGAAGCTGACTGCGGTGCCGTAGTGACTGGGTTCGAATCCCGGAGAAGGCATGGATGTTTGTGTCGTAATCATTTCTTCTGTCTTGTGTTGTATGCCCCCGTGTTACATTGCGTGGTGCACGGGGTTTATAAATGTTAAAAAAAGAATATTTTCATCCCGATTGCGATATTGGACTATGCTTGTCTTCCTGTTTCAAAATTTACCACACAAAAACAAATTTTAAGAGAATAATTAACTGTAAGTACAATACTACCTTTTTAAATCTAATATACATTTTTGTAAAGTGTTCTTTTCAATTCGCTTATCTCTTCGGGAAAAAAGGCAACTTTAAGAAAAAATGTTTTTTTCAATGAAAATAAAATTGTCATAATTCTTTAAATTTAATCTTTATAACATTCCTGACTGCTAATTTGTGTTTATATAATTAATTCACCATAAAAATGTTTATTCAAAATATGCTTAATTTTTGACATAATATGACAAAAAGAAGAAATAGTTAAGTGGTTAAAACAAGCCAGGACTCTGGCAACGAATAAATTGCGTATAATAAATGAACTTTTTACACATTTGACGAATAATTATTACTTTTGCCTAAGGCGTAGAAATGTATAAATTCGACCCTAAATTGATTTGCTCATTACAGTCCTTGCAGTTGCCATTTGAGTCATACTATAATGAGAAATAACTAAAATATAACAAAGCCCAAAATAGAGTTCTAACATTTCAATGTCCTACCTTAACGCCCTGAAAGCAAAAGAATCTCGGAAATTTCTTTTAGGTTGCACCGTAACAGCGGAATGCTCGGTATTGTAAAAACAGTTTTATTTGAGAAAGTGAAAGGGGAGAAAATAAGAGGAACAGAGAATGCGCTGTTCACAGAAAGATTTCTGCATGCAAAGCATATTGAACAAAGATGTATCGCTTGTTTTGTCCACGAAAAGGTTCCAAAGTTTGATATTGCAACACATCGAAATGCTCAGCCAAATAAAAGGTTGAAAGCGAATGAAATTTTTTTGAGGTAAAGAGGACACGCAAGATCTCTCTCTCAATTGGAATTCAATCCAGCGAAGGTTGAGTTTGAAATATTCCTTTCAAATAGTTACAGTAGGTTTGTTGCAAATTTGTCGAATACACTTTTAAGATGAAGCGACTGTCTTTGCAGGTCGACACATGAAACACAATATTTTGCTATTTGAATAGCAATGTGTCTTTTTATTTTAAAAAATAAGTAAAATCAAATACTTTTTAAAACATAAAAATCTTGTCAAAGTAAATTTTTAAGTGTCCACCTAATGTGACTATATTTATTATTCATAGTGATAATTTGATGGTTTTCTTAAAAAGATTGCCAAAATCGCGTACTTATACCCAATTTTAAGTTTTTAAAGTTAAAATTACTTGAAATATTGAAGGGGTTCTCTTCTTATATTACTTGCTTGAAATAAAGATGATTTTGTGAATTATGTGATTGAAATAAAAATTCATGTAAAAATTTAGAGCATTTTAACCCTTTGAATGATACACATCTTTATAAGTTACTAGCTGGTATACCCATCCTTCGCACGGGTGAATTGAAAAATTAAGCAATACGGATAAAGAAATTTTTAATGACTTAATTTTACGAGAATTGCAAATTAAACACACAAAATACCTTTTTTCATATCTCAGCTGAACAAAAATCCTCCCATACATTCAAGGCTTGCCATCAGCCTTATTCCAATAAGATAATGCACGGCCGTAAGTGACCTGCAATGTCCTAAAGTTCTTTTCCTATCAGATTGAATTGCTTCCTTGGCCTGCTTGTTCTCCCGATCTATCGCCAATCGAAAACTTGTGTTTCATGCTTGCACAACGACTGGCATGGAATGCACTATCCTCTGATGCACCAGATCCACTTTGGCAATATGTGGAAGGCGCATGAACTGCTGTACCGCAAGGATACATCCGAAGCCTCTTTGATTCTATGCCAAGGTGTGTGGCAGTGACCAACAATGGTGCCTCTACTAACTACTGATTTTGTCATGTTCTACACGTTATAAGAGGCTGTAATTTAATTGTTTGATCTTTGTACAGCATGTTATCTGCCAAATAAACACTTCGCTGTGATATCTCTGGTCCTTCTTGGTGTGGCCAGCGGTGTATATATGTTTAAATGATTGAGAACTTCTCGGAATGATGTTGCTTGCTTGATAAAGTAATAAATTCATGAGCTAACGGTAACGGGTTCGAATCTCGCTCTCTCAAAGTTCTTCGTGTTGTGAACTTGGTATAAGCTTAATTTTTAAGCAGTCAAAAATGGTCCATAGCAGCGATACTCAACCTGTGGCCCACAGGGCCTTTTTAAGAGGCCCGATCATGGCCCCAGTGCTATGAGAAATTCATGTATTTATAAAAATTCGGTAGGAAATTCTTTGTTAAAAATTCCAATACATCAATTTTGCTTTTTGCTGTCGATGTCGTATGGGTGAGAAATGATATATATTTTTTCTGATTAGTGATAATAGACAATAGTGGAGTAGCGACCATTTTATGAATGAGTGGAACTAATTTTTAACTATCTTTCATATCTTTCAACCGAAAAGTATTCGAAGAAAATAGATTGTTTCAAGACGATTGGGAAGTTGATTATTTTGCAGTGAAAAACAAACATGATTTAAAAATTGCTTGATTTGTCACGAAAGCGTTGTATTTATAAAGTACCAATTAACAGGAATCATTCAATAGCACTTTGCAGCAAAGTGTTTTGTCAGTGGTAATGTCCAGCGCGGTGATAAAGGCACCCTACGAAATTTATTATATTATTGGTAATCATATGAAACCTTTTACTGATGTAGAAATTGCGAAGAAGTGATTCTTAAATGCCTTCAATTTAGAAAAATCAGTGACAAAAGGGAAAAATAGAAAAAAAATTAATAAAAAAAGGCAGAATAGGAGATTTTCCACATTTTAAATTTTCTACGTTTTCTTGGTCTTAAAGCATCCCCCCCTCCACGAATCCTTATATTGCGGCTAGCGTGAAATAGCCATGATATGTATGCGACCCGCGTGAAAGAGCTAGTATGGGTATGCGGCCCTACAAAGAAAAAAATATTGATTACCCTTGGTCTATAGGCTAAGATTTTTATCTTCATTACTTGAATGAGGTTCAAGACTGTGAATCCGTTGCCAATAGGCCATTAGTGTAATTTTATAGAAAAATAAATAAGAGGGGGAGAGAGTTCACTTGATTCGAATCCTAATAATCTGCATAAAATAATGTATTTCTGATGTTCTTTTGAATAAAATTTGAATTTAGATTTAGTATATATCCACATAAATTATTTTAAATAATTAAAAATTTTTTTCTTTTCTAAAGTAAGAATCTTTTCTGGTTATTTGTAGAATATTATAAACAATTTCCAAGATCAAAAATTAATTTTTAAAAACACTTTTTAATAAAAATTAATTAGAAATTTCATATATACAAGAACCTTCTCTTGGCTTGAAAATAAATTGCTTCAAATCACTCGATATGTGATTTACGACGATTACACATTGAAGTTACAAAAATACTAATCAGCTTATGAGATGATATACAAAACTAAATTAATAGTATGAAAAACTAACATTTTAACGAGCAAAAAAACGAGAAGGAAGATACTTGAATTTATTCGAAGAAACAATTTTAATTAAAAAAAAAAGAATATTCCGTGTTTGTTTTAAAGCAGTACATCAAAACAAAATAAGGATGAAAAATATAACTTAATTAGTTTAATCTCACTATCACTTATGAATGAAAGATAATGAGAGAGGTATCAGTTTTTCAGGAGCATAGAAAACAAAATATTGAACGGGGCACATTGTTTGGAAAAAGTGTTCAAATTACTTCAAGTCTTCTTAATTAGCTGCAAGTAATACTGAATTGCATTAATGAATAAAAAATTTTAAAAAAAAATAACTTTCTTCATTTTCTATTAATTATTTTCAGTTTTTCTCCCTACCTATCTCAATCA
This sequence comes from Trichonephila clavata, assembly GCA_019973975.1. NCBI lineage: Eukaryota > Metazoa > Arthropoda > Arachnida > Araneae > Nephilidae > Trichonephila > Trichonephila clavata. Next base: position 4,516 of record BMAO01017172.1, read on the forward strand.
CTGATTTTTTTTCTTCCAAAAAAGTAAACAAGTTTTTATGCGAACCATAGATTAAGTATGAAATTCAGAGTAAAGATAAATTTTTGTCTCATAATTATAATTTTGTTTTTCGAATATTTTTTAACAATTTAACTGTGGCGCGTGAGAGAGCGCAACTAAGTTTATCACAAAATCGAGCGATGACCTGTATAGTCACCAATCACAGAGTAAGAATCGCAGCTAAAATATTGGATAAAAAATGTTTATTTCATAAAATTGCCAAATTTATTACTAATACTTATTTAATAAGTGAGCATAAATATATATTACATACACATTACTAGAAAAACGCAAGGTAAATTAAATGCAAAAATTCATCATAACTGCCAGACTGAGAGGGCTAAGCAAACACTGATTTACTTCTTTCTTTACTGACAAAATATTTTCTATACGTTTTGACATTAACGAAGTTCTAGAGTATGTTTTGGAGTATGTGCTGGAGTACGGAGTACGTGCTGTAGATTGAGTAGTGCTTGAGTACGGAGTATGTTCTGTAGATTGAGTAGTGCTTGAGTACGGAGTATGTTCTGTAGATTGAGTAGTGTTGCAGTACGGAGTATGTGCTGTGGATTGAGTAGTTCTGGAGTACGGAGAAGGTGCTGTAGGTACAGTTGTCCTGGAGTATGGACTATGTGCTGTAAATTGAGTAGTGCTGGAGTAAGGAGTATGTGCTGGAGTAAGGAGTATGTGCTGAGTAAGGAGTATGCGTGCTGAGTGGAGTATGTGCTGGAGTAAGGAGTTGAGTAAGATATGTGCTGCGTAAGGAGTATGGCTGGAGTATGATATGTGCTGGAGTAGGAGTATGTGCTGGAGTATGGATGAGCTGTGGGTTAGAGTGCTGCAGTAGGAGTATGTGCTGTGATTGAGTAGTTCTAGAGTAGGAGTATGTGCTGTAGATTGAGTAGTTTAGAGTACGAAGTAGGTGCTGTAGGTACAGTTGTCCTGGAGTATGGAGTATGCGCTGTAAATTGAGTAGTGCTGGAGTACGGAGTATGTGCCGTAGATTGAGTAGTGCTGGAGTACGGAGTATGTGCGGTAGATTGAGTTGTGCTGGAGTACGGAGTATGGTACATGTGCTGTGATGGAGTAGTGCTGGAGTACGGAGTATGGACAGGAGTATGGAGTATGTGCTGGAGTATGGAGTATGCGCTGTATATTGAGTAGTGCTGCAGTACGGAGTATGTGCTGTGGGTTGAGTAGTTCTGCAGTACGGGAGTACGTGTTGTGGATTGAGTAGTGCTGTGGGTTGAGTAGTTCTGCAGTACGGAGTACGTGTTGTGGATTGAGTAGTGCTGTAGTATGGAGTAGGTGCTGTTGATTGTGAGTTCTGGAGTATGGGCTATAGATTGAGTAGTGCGGGAGGATGGAGTATCTGCAGGAGGGTTGATCAGTCCTCTTACCAGAAAGCATTCTTGCCTTTTTCACTCCAGTAAAAGAGCTGTTCTTTAGACAGCATGGCATTGGGCCATTACTCTAATACCAGCATATGGTTCTAACATCAAACAATTGGCGTTTACACCACTCGACTTCTGGACAGCAGCTATCAATGGATTCATCGCCTGGTCGGTAACATGCATTTGTCCCAAGGGATGACCGTACTTGAAGGAACCCTATTATAAATCAACCTTCCGACTTTTAGACCTTTTTAGGCTAACAAACATTATAATAGAAAATAAATAAGTGTGTTATGTGAACTTATACGCTTTTTCAGCCAGTGCATACGGGGGCGTATAAGTTAATCTTAAATTTTTTCATACTTTTTTGTTTGTTTTATTTTGGCCTGGCCTCAAAATATTCTAAATGTCTTAAAATTTGAGAATGTTTTGTTTTTCTCAAAAACTACAATTTAAATAGCCAGTGGTCAATTTTTTTATGCATGAGTATCCTTGTCTTGACACAAAATACTGTAACTTTTCCATGGCGAATATACTGTTCATTCACAGTTAGCTGGGTAATACAGTAGTGACGTTCAAAATACTGAATAATCTGTAAATAGTTTTTGTGAAAGAGTAATTCTTTAATATTTATACAACCATATGGATTATTATACGTGAGAAGACTTTAATTCTGTTTTTCACTGTTTGGATATGCTTAAAAAACGATAAATGCAACCTTTTCAAGCAGATTTTCATTTTTGTACGACATTTTTTCGCCTATGCATGCCACACATAGTCTAAAGAGATAAAGTCAATTAGTTGCAATTGAAAAACAACAAAATAATGACTGCATAATATAAAAATTTCTTTGACAGTAAATTTAAAATTTTTTTTTTTAAAATAATAATCAATTTAACGTAAACTCAAACTTGCAAAATAAAAAAAAGACCGTGTGACGGAACTACATGCGGCTCTCACTAATTCCTTGGGGACTCTTTAAGGGAAACATTTCTTTCAACCAACTTTTAATGAAGGTAAGAAAACGTGATTACACAAATTAAGTTTATTATATAAATTCTGTATTCGCGAGTTTTGAGAGTTGGTGAAGTGTGGATCGAGAGTTAGTGAAGTGTGGATTAAGAGTTAGTGAAGTGTGGATTAGAGTTAGTGAAGTTATGGATTAAGAGTTAGTGAAGTGTGGAATAAGAGTTAGTGAAGTGTGGATTAAGAGTTAGTGAAGTGTGGATAGAGAGTTAGTGAAGTGTGGATTAAGAGTTAGTGAAGTATGGATTAAGAGTTAGTGAAGTGTGGATTAAGAGTTAGTGAAGTGTGGATTAAGAGTTAGTGAAGTGTGGATAGAGTTTTTATGAAGTTGTGAATAAGAGTTAGTGAAGTGTGGATATAAGAGTTAGTGAAGTGTGGGATTGAAGAGAATTAGTGAAGTGTGGATTAAGAGTTAGTGAAGTGTGGATTAAAGAGTTAGTTGAAGTGTGGATTAAGAGTTAGTGGAAGTGTGGATTTAAGAGTTAGTGAAGTTGTGGGGGATGTGATAAGAGTTAGTGAAGTGTGGAATCGAAGAGTTAGTGAAGTGTGGATCGAGAGTTAGTGAAGTGTGGATCGAGAGTTAGTGAAGTGTGGATGGAGAGTTAGTGAAGTGATGGGATCGAGAGTTAGTGAAGGGGAGAGGATCGAGAGTTAGTGAAGGGAAGGATAGCGGAGAGTTAGTGAAGGGAGGATCGAGTAGTTAAGTGGAAAGCGTGGATCGAGAGTTAAGTGAAAGGGAAGGATCGAATGAGTTTAGTTGAAAGTGGAGGAATTGTGAAGATTAAGTGAAGTGAGGATCGTGAAGTTATTGAAGTGAGAATTTAAGATTATTTAAAGTGAGAATTTAAAGATTAAATTAAAGTGAGAATTTAAGATTAATTAAAGTGAGAATTTAAGATTATTAAAGTGAGAATTTAAGATTATTAAAGATTGAAAGTGAGAATTTAAAGAATTATTTTAAAGTGAGAATTTAAGAATTAATTTAAAAAAAAGTGAGAATTTAAGATTATTAAAGTGAAGAATTTAAAAAGATTATTAAAAGTGAAGAATTTAAAGATTATTAAAGTGAGAATTTAAGATTATTAAAGTGAGAAGATATCCAAAGAGAGGATCACTTGGGATGTGAGAGCTGATCAGGGACAAGCTATTAGGACAGCTCATCTGTGGGACTTCTGGCTGACAAGAGTTCAGGAATTGTGCGTATTATTTAAATAGATGTTAGACACTAAATTGCTAGGGTGCGTCTGAGTTAATAACGAGCTTGTATAAGTTATCGTAGAAATTAGTTGAATGTCCGTAAACATTATCCCCAGGCAAACTGATTTCACCTTCGCGCTCTAATCATTGATCTAAAGTATCTTAGTTGAATTACTATTGTGCCTGCGTTAATTCTTGTGACAAATAAATGATTTTAGTGAATCATGTAGTTTGATCAATTAGTTGCTCCCACACTTCTAGCCGGGTCCGAGAGTAGACAAGGGGGATTACAAGGAAGTAGGAATAGCCAAGCATTACAACCGTATACCGTGTCTTTATTTCCGGAATAAGTCATATAAAATTTCAAATTCATTTAAAGCTCAAACGAAGATATTAAAATAATTTCAATAATACCATACCAGGAGGGTCAAAAGTTTGTTTAAAATTTGGAAATTTTAAAAAGAAAAAGAAATGTATGAGGATTGTGAGGATTTCTCCTTTCACAAAGAAAGGAGAAATCCTCACAAGGTAGTCGGAGTTTTTAGCAGTAAAAAGCTTTTTAATCGTGCCGTGTTAAATCAAAGAGATGCTTTATCTGCGATAAGTTTCATGCAGAATGGCGCACTTCCATACTACGGCAATTCAGTAAAACAATTCTTACTGACCATCTTTGGTGAGGACAGAGTGATGGGTCAAGGTTGAAAGATCGCATGGCTGCCTTAGTTGAGTTGAATAACGTTTCTGGAGGTATGTTGAACAGTTGTTACATGAAGAATAAATTAATGGTGTGTACTTTTGTCCTGTACACATTGTGGTTCAAATTGTTAGTCCCTGTACATAGATATTTTTAACTAAACAAGTTTTTGTCTCTCAAAAAAGCGATTTTCTAGTGATCCCGTTTCTACAAACCGCACTTTTTATTATCATTTTTTAAAATTTTTTTAAGGTATCCGACTGGTTGCGACAACCTTTTTTTTTTTTAAAAAAAAAAAGAAAATATGTGGATTTTTTTGTTATTTTTAGATTTATTTTAGTATATTTTAAGGAAAATATACTAAAACTAAGAAGAGAAAAATAAATTCTTATTACTAAAATGGGAAAAAATGGTGTTAAAAATTGACAAAAATTAACATAAACGCGGTCCATTCTGTACCAAAGGTTTCTGAACAAATTTTCAATTTTTCAATGCTGATGTGTTGCTATGTTATTCATTGTCGAAACGACCTCCAGGACAAGAGATATTTTAATTTTTACTAAAACTAGAGCACTTTTTATCTTAGTTACTATGTGAAATTGCTTAAAAGGAACCGAGACTATATTCACATAAAGGACTGCAAATTTTGTAATAAAGCCGTAATTAATAAATTTGAAAGTTAAAATCCTTTTACTGTTATACAGAACATACACACAAAATTTCAGTTAACTATTTTCAAAACTTTTAGAGCAATCGCTGTCCCCGTTTGAGCATTTTCAAGAAAACACATTTCGAGTAGAACGCGTTTTAAAATGACATCTTGCTTAAAGAAATGGCATCTGCTTGAACTAAAACACTCGTAGTTTTTGTCAATTTTTGGCAAAATTCACAATTTTAGGGTAGTTGGATACCTTAAAATCAGAACGAAATTTTGGCTCACCTGGTATATAAATCAAAATAACAATCAATCGAAAAGCCTGAAAGAAGTAATTATCTTATGAGTTTTATTTTAAATAAAATAAAAAAAATCTCTACTTTTTTTATTTAAAGCTCAAAAATTTCAGCGCCGAATTCTGTGATAATTTTTTCCGTCCAGGCATTACAATTTGATTGCAACTGATTCTAAAAATTCTGCACTAGTGTTCATTGGCTATTTTGCAAGAACTCATTTGCTACCGTTAAATCAAGAATAAGAACTGTAATGGTTATCCTTCTGGGACATTTATTTGAATTTCTTATATATATTTATAAAGAAAAAAATCGAATCGCTCATCAAGATATCTCCGGAACTATTAGACCTATAGATTTGAAATTTGAAGGCATGTTTCTTTTATTGAGCAGAAATCTTTCAAAAACGGGTTTTGGGAAAATCGATTTCCAAAAGTGGTCGAGGAGTTGTTTTTGAAAAAAAATTACTGTTTTTGAGCTTTTGGATTTCTTTACTAGAAATTTGGCAAATATGCTTTTCCTGTGGAGTTAAAATTCGATAGAAACTAGTTTTGCATAAAATCTACTCCTAAGAAGATTTAGGGGGAGTTATATATATATATAGATATAGAAAATTCCGTTTTTCGTATTACTACAATAGCAGACTTGAAATTTGAAAACATTTATTTTCTCTTGCGTTTAGATCCTCTAAAAACGGGTTTTCCGGAAAACGACTTCCAAGGGAGAGAAGACCAGTCTGGGATTACGGATATATTGTAAACTTAAAAAATGCCCGCTTTTGAGGTACTAGAAATACTGACTTTAAAATTAGCTATTATGTTTCTTTTGTCAAGCAGAGATCTGCTAAAAAGGGACTCTTAAGGGGGGTGGGATGGGCTACGAGGGCGTAAACCAGAAATTCCAAAACTTTTTCGTCTCATAGACCCCCTTGCCGTGTTTTTCTGTTTTGGGCATTTTAATCCAGTCATTTTTGAAATATTTTCCCATTCAATTGAACACTTAATGCTAGAATTTATATACAGTAGAACGTCGTTTATCCGAATCAATTGGCACTGGACACTGTTCGGATACGCGATTGTTCGGACAACCGAAAACTGAATGTGATCCATGCAGTATATGATACTGGACACTATACAAAATCATCACACGCCGGAAACGTGCTTGAAGAAAAAGCCAAATAGGTACAAAATGTCGCAATTTTACATTGATTGGGGAAAATAATCGCTTATTTTTCGCTGTACCATTGTACACCTTTGTTTTTTCAATGCAAGGTCTCTGGTTCTTTTCAGCAGCAGTAGTTGAGTAGGACATCAATCTAATTGTTGTTCGTACCACTCCAGAGCTTTCTCTAACGTAGAAACATGTCAGCATTTGAAGGATCCTTGCTACTTTCCTTGTTGTTGTCCTCGCCTTCATCTGTTTCATCATCGACAGGGTCGGATTCTTCTTGCGCGAAAGTCACAATCTCGTCATCGCTTAGAATTTGAAATCCACAGTCTTCTGCTTCGCATGCAATCCAGGTTTCTTCATCAACAGAACTCAACAAAAGAGCACGCATACACCCCCTCACTTAGAAACAAACTGATCTAATATTCCGCGCAGATGTTTACCAAATCACACAACTGAAATTCCCCTAATATCCCTCATCTTGGGTTTTCCCGTCATTTTTGACCACATAGGAAACAATTGTTGAGCTTTGTATTGTTTGAAAACGTATCCGGACTTTGGTTCGGATATTTCACGCTCCGGATAATAAACGTTCGGATAAATCACGTTGTACTGTATCAATAATTTATAAACAGCATATAACCGTGCAACAACAAGAACAGGATACTTAGGAATGTTTTTTAATGCATTAAAAGAAGCTTAATGTGTGATTAAATATAGATAAAGAAATAACTTAAAAATAACAAATAGCCATACGGATATATAACGAAAACCGAGTGAAGTGGTTAGTGTTCTCATACATAACAGAAAATAACGCGAAATAAAACGGAATGTTCCTTGATAGAGTTTTCGCGAACAGAACCAAATTCGAAATATTTCTGAATGCGACAGTGTTACGGATGATAAATGTCTCAATCTTTATTCGCATCTGTGCAGTCCCATCTAACTCATTCCGATGCACATTCTCTAAAAATCCTTCTTTATGTCGTCTTCCTCTGTTACTTCCGATAGAACATCAGAGCGGACGGTTGTGACACTTTTCGAAGGTTCTATCCACTCGTGCTTACAACATGCTCATCCGGGTGAGGATTCAGTGGACTATCGTACGTCAAATCTGCAGCTGGGGACATATTGAGCGTGTGTCAAGAGACGGGAAATTTATTTTTATTTCGCTGCGAGAAAAATACGGTGCTTCATATTTTGTGAATGGTTAAAACTAGACTATGTCTCCGTGGAGTTTATTCACTTCTTTTGAGAGCAGTTTTAGTGAGCATTTTAAATTCAAATGCTCCGTATCTGAAGATATTTCTAGTTAAAAAATTGTTCTTTCTGACCTCAGTTTTTTCGTAATAAGAATAGATACCTGGGCATTTTAAAAAGCTACTTAAAACTAGCTTATTTTGTATATTTGTACTTTATATACAAAGTTATTTTGTATCTTTATAGAATGTACTATGCATTTCTATGAAATATCCAAAAAAGACTAATGTATTATATATCTTTATATGCTATTTTGTATCTCCATAAGTAAATATCTCTAAACATTATTCTGTATTTCTATTACGAAGTATTTCTATAGATATTTTTTTTTATTTCTCTGCAATACTTTAATATCTCAGTACCATATATCTATTTCTGGTTCATTGGAAATTTTTATAACTTTTTGTAACCTATTACGCATATTTTGGTAGATTCTTTTGCATCTCTTTTTCAATATAAGAAATCTTTAAGGATAATTCTTTAATTTTATAAATACATATTGTTGTTGAAATGTTAGACTTCGTTCGTTTCTCTGCTGGAAGAGTGTTGTGAAGTATTTTGCTGGCAAATTTGGTCTCTAGATTTGTAGACAGATACACCTAGATGGATTACTTAAAAGAAAATAAATTATAGCTTAAAAAAACTAAATATACTTATATAGTTCTTATAGTTAATCGAACTAAAATGTAAAAAATAATTTTTACTATAAGAATAAAATGATTAAAGAGAAAATGTCATTGTGGTAAAAGCGTGAGGTGCTCGATTTCAGTTGTTATAATTTCTTACTAGTTCTATTCCAAAATGCAGAGTTAGTGTAAACATGTAGTACAAAGGCCTCACGCTATTACAACAATAAGAATAATTTTACATTAATCGCCTTATTTTTATATTAAGAATTATTTTTACTTTTTAGTTCGATTAACCATAAAAGCGTGCTTAGTTTTTTTAAACTAGAATTTATTTTTCATTTTTTTTGTTTGATCTACAATAAAAGCGTGTTTTTTAGATTTTTTTAAACTATCATTTCTTTATTGATGAATTAATCTTAAATGCGTCAATTTTTGTAGAGTCTGGAATTAATTGCCTTTGGTATCCTGTCAATGCATCGATACGGCCTGGTTTGCAAAATTTAGGTTCAGCCAAATGAAGAAAATCTGGAAGAGCTAAGTTTGAAATATTTAAGACAGAAGAAGGTGTAAAGTCCATTTTATTTGCTTTATTTGTATTAACCATGAGTGTTTTCGCTTTAGGGTTGTAACTTAATCTTTTAGTCATCAAATTCAAAATAACCGCGAAATTGGTAAATCATTAATCCTGATGATCTTGATCAGGACAATGAAACAAAATTATTATATTATTGCATTGTCATCGGTCTTGGACAAGTGAGAAAAATTTCGAATTAATCTGACCCTTTAATCTGACCCTTAAGAATCGAGTTTAAAAATTCCGTTACATACAGGTGAAGCTAATAAAAGCCTGTTAAAAACAAATACATTTAGAAAAATTCAGACGTAACATGATTATTTCAAGAGAGAGCTCCATAACCTTCTTGAATGGTTTCACTGCCTTAGTAAGTAAAATACAGAAAATCAACATTGAAGTCAAACATTTGACAGCGAATGTGCACTTCATTTACCTTCTGTGAATTTATGAATATGGATTTAAAATGCTGTATGCTGTAAAATGCTGCATAATGCTGTAATGTAATTTTTGAATCGATGTTGTTTTAGATTTATGCATGCATGCTATTTGTTTCTAGTTAGAAGAAAAACCTACGAGAAATTATTAAAAAAGATTTAGAATTAATTACGATTTACCGAAAAATAATTCATGATAACTCGTAATATATATAATTCGATATTTTGATAAATAAATTAAATCAATGGAAAATCTTCGTGTATTGTTCTTTATGTCTTTAAAAATAAATATTTGTATAGATTACTTTGAAATATTTTATATATTGCTCTGGATACCCTTACAGAAACATCTATACAGAATATAAATAATTGATATCTCAATTGATCATTCTATGTCTCTTATAAAATTATAAGTTCATGTAATCAATTTTGTATATATTGAGGAACAATCTATTTCTTTATAATGAATTAAAAAACACACACTCGTCCTAAAACTTAACTACGTTTTTTTTCTAACAAACTAAAGCTAATAAGACCCTAAAAACATGAAACTGATTTACTTAAATTACATGTTAATTATCTTAATTATCTTATTCAACTGAAAAATGGCATCATTGTTTATTATAAAGCTGTAAATTTTCAGAATGCCTAATAAATAGTTTTAATACAAAAGTGAAAAATTCCAAAGAAGTGTACAGAATCATATATCTGAGAGAGTCCTTCTTATTAAAAAATTTCTATACAAAAATTAGTATGGACATGAAATCTTCTTAAGTTCCGACCACCGGCCATTTTTAATTTAGGAACATAATATTCTTATCTTAGAATTTTTAATCAGATTTCCAGAATTCAAGATATAAGAATTTTTATAAGACGTAATAAATTGGACGAATTATTTTTTAAAATTTATATACTAACTTTCAGGAGTCTAAGCAGATTAAATTACTTCTAAATATATATACTGCGTGTCCCTTAAAATATATTATTAAAGAAATATAATGCACATAAAATAAGTATTTCAGTAATTTGATAAAAAAAAAAAGTTATCCACTTGGCTGGAATTTTCTTTAACTTTTTTTCTTTTTAGTGTGTTTCGTAGCTATAAAATACAGTATATTTCCGAATATATAGAAGCCGAGAGGGCGATTTTTCTTCAAGCATTTACTCAAAATTCGAAACTTGTATATAAACCATAAAAAATATCCTGTAATTTCCAAGTCTGTCACCATGGCGGTGAAAATGTTAAACTCTTGGAATTCTTTCCAATTAAATTATTGTAAAGTAAAACGCAAGACGCCAACGACTACATTTATTATTTCTGATAACTCTAGCTGAAGCTAACATATTTTCCCCATTCATTTGTAATCTTATAAACTGTCTGTACTGGTCATATTTTCTGCGCAAATTTTCTTTTGTTTGGAAAATGAGTGGGAGAGAAATTCATACACTACATGAACGTTGGCCTATACTTCATGCAAGAGGAAAAAATCGTCGTATGATTACGTGCATTCAGACATCCCATGCTGAGACACGGGCTTGGAAGAAATGCTATTTTTTTTCTTCCTTAGATTTAAAGTTCTATACAAAATCCCAGAAAACGTAAAACTTTTTTTCTTCTTGAAAATGGGGCTGTGAATAGGTAATTACCATTACAGATCTAGCACATTCTTTCGAAACTGGTATTACATTTAGTGTGGCACCCTATAGGTGGATACCAATTTCCAAAATGTAATTTTGACCCCCCCCCCAGTTTCCTTCTCAGGGGAAGGCACCTTAGCTCTGAATATGTGAACTTTGTTCTAGGAGTTTAATTTTGCCGAGACCACCTAAGCCAAATAGGCACTCAGGGGATTTTTTACATGCCACATATTTGTACGACATGGTTGATTTTCTGCATCATGAAAATCCACCAACTTTTGCCGGGGACGAATCCAAAAATTTAAGCATACAAGACTAATACCTACTACGTCACCAAACCAGCACATGTTGTTGTTTATGCCATCTGTCTGACGTAGTCAGATCGGGGCCCACGAAATTCATCATGGCAAAGAGCTAGAGATAGGCCTGTCGTTTAGCCTAAGCTTTGAGCCCATGAAGGGGACAATATGATTTTGCTCACGATAAATGGCGACACCATTCGGACCCACTGATTTAACGAGCACGTACTCCGTGTGTACTTGGAGAGTATTTGGTGGCATCGGGCATCGAACCCAGGCCTTCTGGTCTGGCGTCCGATGCTCTAACCAATAGGCTACCCACGGCCCAGCCAGCATATTAAAGATTAATATGGATAAAACATTGAGTGAGCCATTTTTTCCTAAGCCATTTCTTTTTCTGGATTAGTAGGGGCATATATAAGTCAATTTAATTAATTTCGCCTTAAAAAACGTTCTGAAAATTCTCGGCTTATGGTAATAAATAAGCTTGAAATTTTTTTTTTTACAGGGTTATTCGCTACCCGAAAGAAAATTATACTTTAACGAAAAAGCTACAATACGACTTTACCCTCCTAAGCACCACCAGCGTATATAAACGTCTCACTCTGCCAAAGCATAAATTGCCTTGGACGTATATATACGTCTATCCAAAGAACGATCTTTTCTGTGCACTGCTATCCACAGAATTATTCCGAAGGCATTGAAATGCATTTAGAGGACCTTGACAGTGTTTGTGGGGGTTTTGCTTATTAATTCCCTTTCTTACCCCCCCCCCCCCTATATTCTCATACGCACCCTTACGTGCAAAACGGTGGCATTGGGGAGCGAATCGCTTAACTTTTAATTGGCAATTAAGGGATTAATTATAAACCGCACAAATTATGAAGTTAAGTATTAATATATACAAATAAATAAAATTGAAGTGTCTGTTTGTAATTTCAAATTAGCAGCTTTTTACTAAATGCATTTAAAGGTATATAAGGTACTTATATCAAAAAATCAATTTTTAAAACTTTTGTCTGTCTGTCTGTTCCGGCTAATCTCGGAAATGGCTGGTGCAATTTTTAAAATTCTTTCCCCAATGTAAAGCTACATTATCAGCGAGTAACATAAGGTATATTTTATCTCCATATTCCCAAGAGAACGGGAACTATGCGAGTGAAACCATGGGACGTTGCTAACTGGCCGCCAAGTTGGCACAAAATTATGCATTGGGTCAGTAATGGAAATTTTAATAAAAATTTTCTCTCATTTGTAACAAATAACTAAAATATAGTATAATTTAGCATCTTAACAAAAAGCAATTTTTAAAATTGTTTTTTATTAAAAGTCTAACGTTTATTACGTTACGTTTGTTAAATGTCAAACTCAAACTTTGAGAAATATTGCAAGTTGGTAAGAAGTTCTCTATTCCGACAATTCCAGATATTTTAGTGCATATTTCCCCCCCCTTTTTTTAGCGAATTGCGCGCGCGTGATATTGAAAATTCTATTGTAATATTAATTGAGTTTCATAAAAACTTTTGATTTATCGAATATTTATTACTTAAAATTTTTTTAAACCTAATTATACAATATTCATATTTTTCACAAAATTTTTCACTTATACTGAACCGAGATATTTTACATGGAGGTATTACTTTGAAGATATATATACTGGATATTACTATGGAGGAGAAGCCATACAATGCCTCTAGCCGAATAAAATTAGGGAGCTTTACGCAATACTTATTTCATCTTCGGTTTTCTAATCTTCAAACCTTTTGTAATAAGTACAAAGACTACAAGGTGGAAGATATTTTTGCGACGATTGCAGCAAGTACAAGCAAATATGCCTTTCAATGAACACATCTACAACGAAACGCAATAAAGGTTTTCAGAATGGTTGGGAAGAAGCTACATGATTTTGGAATGATTAGTCCTAGACGTGTCGACGGAAATGGCTTTGATAATGAAATTGCTTGAGAATTAAACTACGATTTTATAGCATTGCAACATCAAGTAAAGAATTATCCCTCAATTAACTCCAGAAAAAAGCCACGTTTTCCAACAAGTGCTACGCAAAATAGAATTCGGCAGTGGTGCACTCTTTTTTTCTCGACGCCCTGCAAGAACAGGAAAAACATTTTTGCTAAACTTATTATTAATAATCATCAGAAAAACCTAGAAGATAGCAGTTGCTATGGCTTCTTCTGGAATAGCCGCGACTTTACTGACACATGGTCGTACTGCACATTCCGTTTTAAAATTATCGCTAAATCTTGCATTTGAAGATTCACTCATCTGAAATTTTAGAAAAAATAGCTCTCGAGGCAGGATGCTTCCACAATGTAAGCTTTTAGTGTGGGATGAAAGTACGATGTCTCACAAGAAAGCTATAAAAGCGTTAAATCGGACTCTTCAGGATTTACGAGATAGTACAGATATTATAGGAGGAATTTTGAAAAACTCTCCTGTAATCCAGAGGGTGTACACAGACAGATGAAATCAGTCTTATTAAATCATCTAGCTTATGGGCAAAAGTTGAAAAATTCAGTCTGAAAACGAATATGAGAGTGCATCTTCATACTGACGTAGATTCGGAACATTATGCAGAGACGCAATTGAAAATGTGTTATGGATGATGTAAATCTTATCGCTCAAATTTACCCGGGCTTGCAATAAAATTTAAATTGGGATCAGTGGTTGTGCGCAAGATCAATATTGGCGCCTAATAATGGCATTGTCCATAAAATCAACATTGAAAATTTAAACGATGTGCGGGGGGAAATGGAGAAATATTTATCAATGAATACAATCATTGATAATGAACAAATTATTTCATATCCCACGGAGTTCTTAAATTCACTTGAACTTTCGGGTGTACCCTCACATAAACTTCAATTAAAACTAAATGTACCAGTTATAATTATGCAGAATCTCGATGCTCCTCGACTATGTAAAGGAACGAGACTTTGCATCACATACTGAGACAGAATATACTTGGTGCAAATATTTGAACATATGTCATGAAAAGGGATAGTGTTATTATACCTCGAACTCCAAGTATCCCCACTGACCTTCCGTTTCAATTCAAACGAGTTCAATTTCCAGTTTTACTGCTGCTATTAACAAAGCTAACATTTCAGTT